>WUQG02038139.1:0-10766 GCA_011317285.2 Androctonus mauritanicus | reverse complement strand
GGTTATAATGACTCCTGTAATAAGAGTCAGTCAGTGACTACTGTACTTGGCTTAGAGTCACTGCCGTGCCTCTTGATATTGTATTATAATATGATTAAATAAAGAAAATTTAGACTTATGAAATGTTGAAAATATAACAGAATATATTTTTTAGTCAATAAATGATGTCACTATCACTCAGTAAGAGTACTACGTGGCGAGAAAAACAAGTCCTTCCACAGGCTATTCATCTCTGCAGAGAATCAGTAGAATTGCGCAGGATGGGGATCGACGAGCCGGCCCCGGATCTCCATGATAAATATTTCCAAGAGATGAGAACAGAGCAAGAAGATTTGAAAACAGAAATTTACACTTGGGCCTCCAAAATAGAAAACCGAAACGTTTCCACGTTGCCAATCCGATCACAACAGTAAATGTTGAAATGCTTGTCATTCTATATTAATTGCAACAATCCAAATTTCTGCAAGTTTTATTTTATGAAAATTAAATAATAGCAAGTTTAAAAAGACTCATTTTAATTGTCATATGCATATTTCATTTTAATATTTAATTGTCATACTCATATTTTAATTTCATGAAAATATTTTAAGTTATTCAACACATCATATACAAATATAAGCAAACCGGATGTTATTGCCCTGTTTTACACATCGATGTATATCGATGGTCTTACAGTGTATGTTACAACGTCTATAACATAAGATTTTTTCACGATTTTATTTTTGAAAATTTATTAAGAATATTATAACAAGATCTTATTATGATATTGAAAAATAATTTCAGAGTTCAAAAATAATAATATTGATTTTGATTATATAAAATATGCAATTTTATAAAAAAGAAATAGAAATATAATATGTTTTATTGAACAAAAAGTGAAATAGAAATTCTGGCAACATTGCTCTGATATAGTGTATATGGAGTTGTATGCGCAGTAGCAAAATTTTACTGTAGTGGCTGAATGTGTGGGAATTTTATCTAAAAGCGTACATTTTACAATATTATCATTAATTGTAGATTACGAATATCTTTTAAAAAAAGGTAAGAATTACATATGTGCAACAAATATTGATTTCATGCTAATTTAGATATGATCTGATGCGTTACTTGATTCATTTTCAATGGTTACGATTTTGTGATCAATCCGCCATTTTCTTCTTTGTTCTCCGACAATTTACTATCTATGCTTAGGTTAAGTATGGTTAACTATCAGAGAAAATTTCACGAAATTATTGATACAAATCATAGTATTTTGACGTTTATATCTTCAAGGTAGATTCTGGCATAATTCTAGATTATAAAAGTATATTTTTACCTATTGTAATTGTGAAAATTAAAAAAATCTTATAAATGGCCCTATAAATTATGCTGTATGTAATAGTGTCTAATATAATCGATCATTTTGGCGATTAGGCGATTTAACGAACATTTTACATAATTATAGAAATATAAGTCAAATCAGGAATTATTTGTACACTAATTTGATAACCATTTTATGTTTTGATATTTCATAGATAATTTTCAAAACGCAAATTTGTTGAATTATTTTCTCGAATGGAATATATTTCCAGCCAATTTCTAGTTTATGATTTAAATAAACAACAGTAGCTTAAAAACAATAAATAACTTAATGTTTTTATTTTGTGTTTGAATCAAAATTAATTTAATTAAACAATTAAAACATTTTCACTGCTTTGTTATTACTTAGAAAATCAGATTACTATAAGGAAGTACTGGCTTAATTTTTGTATTCTATATTTGTATACCTGATGATAATGCGTAAGCATCGAAAACGTTTATATTAAATGTTTTTTGTTGTCTATACACCTGCTGTTCAGTGCTTCCTTGTAGTAATCTGATTAATTTAATTAATGACAATACATTAAATCAATGGGAATCAGTTTAGATCTGCTGCATTTGAATATTGTTTTAATGTTTAAAAAATTGATTCAGTTATATCTAACAAAAAGTACAAGTAGAAATGTGTAAATATTTAAAAATCTTGTATCAGAAATAATATCCCATACAAAGGCTAATTCTTTAGGAATATCTACTCAGTTGTTACCTCACAGTTACCCCAAATGGTACCATTTTTACATTGTTTTTAATAATAATATATATATGTTTGTTTATAAATTGATCTGGTAGCAATTCTACAAATGTTTACCATGGTTAAAATTTGTATCATCCCAAAAAGTTCAATATGCTTGACACATGATTAAATGTATAATTGGTAATTAGTATATTGAAGTTATATATTTCAATAAATCAATTACAATTAGCAATTTCTAATTGCATGTTTAATCATGCATCAGTCATATTTAAACCTTTAACTTCTCTAGTTCAGTGCTTTCCAACCTTTTTTACACTGGCATACTTAGGAGAGGCTAGCATTTATATTATATATTTTCTCATAGCTAACATTTATATAGCACATTCAGCACTGAGAGATAAATGTAAAGCTTCCATCACATCAAGCTATAATACTAATTATATGAATTTAAAGTACATACCCATAGGTATTTAAAATTCATCAGAATTATTATGTTGTTATTTATATTTCATATTGAATCTGTAAATTGCAAATAGTTTTTTCATAATTACAATTTTTTTTATGCCAAACCCATACTCTTTACCATGCCATATAATGTACTATAGCATACTGGTTGGAAAGCATCTCTAGTTAATGAGTCATTATTATAGAAATCTATAAAACTGTACATTTCAAAAATTGCATTGATTTGATACCTGATATTTATAAATTTTGATCTATTAGCTGACTTTTAGAAATGACACTAATTTGCTATCTAGTCTTTCTATAAATTTTGATTATTGATTGACCACTTTGAATGATACAAATTTCATTTTGATTTAATGTTTAATAATCTTAATGCTGAATCGATAGTTATAAAATAATAAATTCCAAATGATTATAACATTTTAAGTAGGAATTCATAAGTAACAGTGTAAGTAAACCTATAGTATAATAACAAATTCTGTCAATAAACAGATGCTCTCTAGTTATGAATCTTTGTATATAGAAACATGCCATTTTATTTTCAGATTTTAGAGAAATAAATATTGCAAAAATTTTATCATACATAAAGCCAGTGAAATAAATTTGTTTGAAATTATTGATGCCTCATTTATATAACAAACTTAACTTCATATCATGGAAGAAATGTTAGTAATTTGAAGTCCAGCAACATATAATTAATTGCTCAATAATTAATTATATGTTTCTTTAGCTATAGTCTGTATACTAAAAGTTTACTCCAGAAAAAATCACATGAAATCATAGTCTTTAAACCAATGACAGCAAACAATGAACTATTGCCTAATTCTTTCTATATTAACAATGTTTACTATCAATTAACAAAAAGTTCTGAACAAATGGTCAATCAATTAATATACATTGTAGAATCAGTAGATGTTAATTACATGGTGAGGATAATTTGTAGAATTTAGGGCCATCATGGAAGCTGTTTATAAAAAATTTTAATTTAATTCATCCAGAAATATAACAAATTTTTTCGAAATCATAGAAACTAGAGGTTAATCAAGAGTCCACTTATCTTCACTTCATTCTTATAACACAGCTATCATCACATGATATTTTTATGCATTTAAGCAATTATCCTAGTCTTACAAGGGGAGGATCAACCTCCACCCTCCCAGATTTTGCTGAAATTCTTTTTTATTATAGTACACAGTTGCTAGCAATACACAGTAAAATAACTCATGCCAATCCACAGTTATTTATTGGAAATCGTTGTTTTTAGTTTTCCGTCAACATTAAATACCAAACTGTTATTTCACAATTTCAGATTACGACCCTGGCTGTGTAGAATGGCGGTAGACTACGGAGTGGACCATCCCGGGTTTGAGGCACACTTCTCACTTTTTTTTTCCTCTTTCCTTTTCCACGGTTAATAATTTTAATAACATAAAATTATTTAATATTTGTGAATAATTGTAATTGTTTTTTTTTTTTTTGAAATTAACTAGTTTTACAGTTGGATTCTGTTAAATTTGATAATTATAAATTTAAAGTTTTTCAACAATTATTTTTTATAGTAAAATGATATTTACCAAACACACAGAAATGATGAGAAAGAAATTTAATATTAGTATTGAATTTACTTGGAAATATTTTAGAATTATAACTAACATAATATTCATTTTAAAACAATGGATTGAGGCTTTTGTTATGAATGAATATAAGATGCTATCTGCTTTTATGGTGAAATTGCTAAATCTAATTTAAATGGATTATCCCTAGTTAATCCACAATCTAGATAATCCAACCCTGGATAATTGGGAGTCTATTGTAAAATATTTCTGTTATAATCTATTTATGTGAATCAGTTTTTTATGAAAAGAATGCAATTGCAATGAATTAATACCCAAGGCAATATATTAAAATTATTCTTAAGAAATGAGACATTATTATATAATATTTGGAAAGTACTGCTATATGACATAAGAAGCAGAATTAACATGGGCTAATTAATGTGGGTTATTTTTATCCTAATTATTAGCTTAATTAGGATAAAAATAATTTTAGGTTTTAAAGTGTTTAGAAATATTTATTTAAATGTTTGTTAATTTTTATGCAATAGAATCTTGTCATTTATAGACTGATAAATTTAAATAGATACAGATGATTTAAGGCATTTAATTGATAGTTTGTTAGAAAATTAATGATTCATTAGTTCTAATGCTTTATAATACATTCCATTTGAGACCAATGGTATCATGCTGTAAGATAAAAATAATAATTTGTAATAATGGCAACTTAAATATATAATGATTATATTGTTTTGCTAGAAAAGAGACTTTAAGATTTAAAAGTTCATCTCACTGACTAAATAATGTGGTCTTGCAATATCTTTATATTAAGCATTCATAAAAATGCATTGAATATAATTTTAGAAACCTGCAAATAATCTTTAACATAATAAACAGCTATTTCTTACTATTTTGTCATAAAGATAAATATTTAAGTCTTATTCTCTTTGTATACTAAATCAGATAGATATTAATTTAAGCTATCATTATTTCAAACACATCATGTTTTAACATGATGTTATTGAATTAGCCCAATGAGCTATAGCAAATTAAATTCATAATATGAATTGAATATTTCCAATCCAAAATGATTGGGATCAATAGTATTTTCAGTTTTTTTGGATTTTTGAATACATGAAATATGATATTCTTAACAGTAGATAATAGAATATTATTAAATGATGATGCTATATTTTTGAAAGAAATTTGCAAAATTTGATTCAAAAAATGTTACAATAATATAAATATTAAAAATATTTAACATACATTCATAAAGTTTTTAATTTTATCTTGCATTTTCATAAAGTTAAAACTATACAAAATATATTTTGACAGAATATGTTTTTAATTACAAAATAATATGTTTAATTATTAAATATGTTTTATTCTTAAATATGTTTTATTCTTAAATATTCATATATGCATTACAGTTTCATATTTTTTGATTTCATGATATGATATATAAATTTATTTTAAAATATTTTTGCTATTTAAAACTCACTATTTATATTTATCTATGTATAATGATAAGAATATAATATATCTGATTTAATAAACAACAACAGTTTAAACAGTTTTTTTTTCTTTCACAGTTCTTCCAACTTTGTTAAATTGTCATTTGTTTGCTAAATCAGTAAATTTGTCATGAAGTCCAAGTATTCTTGTGCCTTTCCTGGTGGTTATTTGTTATAATTTATTTTGTATAGACCAGTACAATGGGGAAGATATATATGGTAAGCTTAATTTTTTATTTGAATATTAGTGAAACCTCAATTATCTGACTATTTGGGGAACAGTGGATTGGATAAACTGAAAAATTTTATAAATGAATTAGTTTAACAAAGTCATAATAATTCCTTTTCTGATCATTTATCTGAGGAATTAGCCACTGTACTATGACATTTTTTAATATGCCACATTATGAATTTGTGAAATAGTCAATCAGAATCCATTGACTGCTCTTTTGCTGACAATATCACAAGTAAAATTAATCAGATATACTGCTCAAAGTGCTTTTAATTTTACTTGTGAAATAGTCAGTTTTGTTCTTTCTCCTTCATAAAGAAATTGCATTACATTTTTATTTATTTGCACTATTGTCTATTTGCATTAAATTTCATATATCATTTCATCATCAAATATATCATTATTCATCTGTCTATGAACATCAATTGTGGCAGTATCCATCATTGAGAGTTTTTATTACATTGAACTTATAATATAGTAGTATATTTATTGGACAGTTATAAAATGGATGTACCTGATCAAATACTAAATAATCATTTCATTCATCATATATTAATAATATTATAGATAATGTAATTAGTATATGATGATTATATTGATTTTCATCAATCATTGTTGGTAGGGATAGAATTTAACTACTGTCCTTTTTGCTGTTTCCATATTGTAAATGGCCACTAAAGAATGCTATCTCTTTTCTGCTAGTGACTTACCACATTTCTTCTTTACAGAATTCTTTTTTCTTTCTCTATGCTTTCCTATACTTTTATTTTATCCTTCATTTATCAAAGGGTTAAATCACAGTATGACCTTTCTCTCTCTCATTAAGAATAAGATTTTGCTTCAGTAGTGAACATGCTTATTGCTTTGTACTGTCCAGAGTCTTCATTATTTGAGTGTAATGTTTCTTATAAAAAAACAAGCAACATACTGTGGTTGCATGATCACAAGACATCTTTTTTTGTTTGTCTTTTGGATATTTGGATAAAAAATCCTCAGAAATTGTGCACTGCTCAATATGAGAATAGGTAGTCTTTGACTTAGAACATCTGTACTTATGACATTAATAAATTTTGTTGTTAGTCAATATATTGATAAACAATTTGAGTCCTGACCAATGATTTGATATATAGAAAGCATCCTTTTTGTGTCCATTTTTTATATTTCTGTTTATTAAATTTATTGTAGTAAATTGAAGTATAATAATAAAATATTGATAGTGGGCAATCCATAAATTTTAGGCATTTCTGACCTACAATTACTCTTACTTGTGACAGTGGGGTTCAAACTGAATCCTGTCATATTTATATTTACTATCAGCCAAATGAATTTTTGTCTTATCTGATGATAATATACTTAATTCAAAAAAGAATCCAACCAAGCATTTGATTATTATTAAAAGTGAAAGTCAAGTAATTAGGGTTTCACAGAACAATTATATTTTAATACTGTATTTGTATATTATTTATCTTTCCTTTGCTATTTATTATCTACACAACTATAAATTTCACATCTATCACTTTTTCAGGAATTAAATTTATTTTTGAAAACATTTTTATAAAATCAAGTTAATAATAATATTCAGCATTAGTTTGATATTCAATTCTTAAAGATGATGATTGAGAAGAATATGATATTAAATTGCTATTTAGTAGAGAAAATACAATATACAAACATTACAAAATGATAAGGATTGGATGAAGAAAGTAGAAAACTAGGGATTTACAAAATTTTGTTAAATTCAGTATTTATGAAATGTTAATACTGAATTTAACAAATGAAAAAACAGAAATGTCAGGAAGTAAATTCAATATTTATGAAAAAGTTTAAAGGTTTTCTTTGCACCTTTTGCTTTTCATAAATATAAATTAATTATTCAAAAAAATAGTTTTAGAGCAGCATGTAATAATGCTTGCAAATATATTTGAAATTATAAATTTTTTACATCCAAAAACATTCATCAATAAAAATAGCATAAACTTCAAATGAGCCATTTTCTTTGAAAGTGGTGTAAGTCCACTTTCTGCAAAGAAAATATTTAGTTCAAAAATTATACTACATAATTTCTCTATTTCATTTTTGTGTGTGTGACAACACTGTTAATGGCATAAAAATTTTCGTTCATTCACTGGAATTTTGATACTTCCCCCATTTATTATAGAGTATAAAACTTAATAGTGTGTTGTGTTTGTTCACTTAACTTGAAGTAAATAAGTGTGATTACCTCTAAAATTACTGATTGTTAATTTTATAATAAGTGTACATTTTATATTGGTTTGATTCAACTGAAATCCCATATTTAATATTTCATAAATGTGTGATTTTCACATTTTGTTGACTTTGAAAGTGGTGTTTGTCCATTTGAGGTCCTCAAAAGTATAAATTTCTTTTAACTAATACTTTAAAAATGATCACATCATAAACTTAAATCAATTTAATATTTAAAAAACCTAAAATAAGCATATTAACATATACCAATATTTTTCAGACCATTCAAATACAAACCCTTAAATATCTCCATATAATATAAAATGGACTTACACCACTTTTAAAGAAAATAGCTCAAATAATAAATCATATTCATCATTTTCATTAGATATAAACAATATTATGTTGTTGTTGTATATTAAACAATAAATAATCATTATGAAAATAAAGTATTTATTTTCCTATATGACATATATATTGCTGATTTGCATAAACTGAATCAATTTTTTTCATAAGGGTTAATTTAAAAAGTGGAAAAATTGCACTCTAGGATTTTTAAATACAATTTACATATTGATATTATCAACTTCTACTTTATGTAAAGTATCATATTTCATTTCTATTTTCCTTTTTTTTAATCACAGAATATTTACTTAATATCTGTTCATATTTATTCACAAAATGCTTAATGTTAATTACAGTTGCAGATAACAATAATAAACATAAAGCAGAATAAAAGATAAGTTACTTAGCTTGATAATGCTGTGTTATTACAAAGCCAATTCTTTTAATACAAATTTATGCAATTAAAAAAATGTTTTCAGCTAAAATATATAGCACTCATCTATTATAGAATTAAAAAGTTTCTGACATAAGGCATTCTAAAATTCAAAATTTGAACAAGTTCACTCATCTAACTGACATAGACTTTGTCATATATAATTCATTAAAAAACACATAAAACCTTTATCATTAACTGAACTTATTTTAACATATTTAAATTAATCTATTTAGCACATTAAATCAATTTATTCTCATATAAACTTAAAAATTAAGCTACTTAATAGTATCTTTACATTATATTAATAGTTATTTTACATTACATGGTGGGAAAAATGAATAATATAGTAATAATATATTTACAGTTCAACATACAGAGAATCAAAATAAATTAGCTTTTTCTCATTTATTATAATAATAAGGATAAATGAAAAAACTTTTGGTATTTCTTAATTTTCAGTAAATTATATATATAAATTATAAATGATAATGAAATAAACTGAAGGAAAAGAATGATTATAAATGGTCTTTTTTTTAGTTTTGCTTATATGAGAGTTTTTAAAACTCATTAAATGAGTTTTAAAAACTCTTTAGTGTACTCCCTAGATTCATTAAATGAATTTATTAATATGGTTATTGTTTTTAAATATATTTTTATATTTAATTAATGATAAGTTACTTTGTATATTTTATTTAAACATTCTCTGATTTGATTACATAGCCAATTTCCTGTTCAACTAGCAGCTACTGACTTGCCTGTTACTCTACATTATAGACATCATGGCAAAATCAGAGTGTAAGTAATAAGTTTTTTAACTTTTTATTATAATTTTTATTTGAATTTAGCTTATAAAATCTTAAATTTTATTCTTTGATAATAATTAAAAATATAAATTTAGATTATATTTTTAATTTAATCCTGCTAGTATTATATTATGCATAACATTGCTAGTAGAAGGGGAGGAGTCTCCTACCCAGCCCAAGCACCATGGCCAACAGTGGTCTGTTGTGCACATAACATTGCTAAGACTTGCTTATAAAAATTTGTGTTATTGATCGAGTAAATAATTTAATAAAAGGATAAATTGAATAAAAAATGAAAATTAATGATTAAAAAATTGTTAAATAAATACTTATTCTTTTAATTTTGTCAGTATACAATTATATAAACTTTATTTCCAATATGTTAGTCAGGATTAATATGCATTCCTTTTAATTCTATTCTTAATGCTGAAAATAGTTATTTATACATCCAAAAATGTTATGTTAAATTAAGTTATTATTTATCAACTGCTGTTGAGTGCTATTATTTCAAGGGTATTATATTAATAGGTACGTTTACACGTAGAGGTTCAGTGCAAACGTCCAGCTTCTCGCTCAAGGACGTAACGCCAGAACGCATGTGTGGAATGTACTCTCGGAGTGGCTGATACTAAATACACAACATGCCAAGAACGCGTGCTGAAATGTAAGTTTGGTGTGTTAACCTTGATATTTCAAGTTTTGGAGTGGTGCGTGATACTTCCACAGAGTCGGAAAGTTTTGTTCTGCGAGTCAGGTTTTCAAAGCATCGTGTCTGCCAGGAAGAAGTTAAAAGTTCGCTCAACTGATGCTCCAAATCTGCACTCCAACAAAAAGACGACCACAAGACTGCACATGCGGTTCCAACATTGGTGCTGAGAGTACGTTCCAAACCTCTTTCAAGGTTAAGCATTTATACGAACAAGTTTGGCATGTACGCCTGGAGTGTAAATGCCAAAACCATCGGAAAAACCATCTATGTAAACAGACCCAATCAGGTCATTTAGAAATATTTTTCATATGGATAGATGCCTCTGGACTTTCAGTTTGCTGGCATCTGTCCTGTCAAGAGGCAGAATCCTTAATATATGTAATTATAAAATTCTTTTAATACAGAAGATATCTCAACAATACTATTGCAAGAAAATTCTTTTCAAAACTAC
>WUQG02038128.1:0-10766 GCA_011317285.2 Androctonus mauritanicus | reverse complement strand
TTCGGTTTAACCGGCCATTTCGTTATCCGGCCAAGGGTTCAGTCCCATGGTGGCCGGTTAAGAGGGCACCTTCTGTATATATATAAATCTAAACACCTATTCATATGTGTTCAATTATAAGGCAAGATAGGCTGAATCAATTTTTATGAAATAATTAACATAATTCCTAATGTCCCATAAGATTGTCACTCACATTTCCACATGAGGAAACAATATTGTCATTGCCATAACAATGCAACAGTTTGATCAAACATTCTTGGATTTTTGATTTACAATAACAGAATTTTAAAAAATTTTGAATTATTTATGCAGATATTGATTTGTTATTTAATCTATCGGTGTTTTTCAATCTGTAATTATTTTATTTTGTGATTTTCAATAATATAAGTTTTTATTATGTAGAAGGATCTGTATTTGAGATTAATTCATGTATTTATTATTTCCTTTGTTTGAGACTATCATTTCATGTGCTGTTTTGATATAAAGTTTTCATATATCATATAGTTGTATAAATTTCATAATGCCATGAAAAAAAGGAAGTCTTTATAGAAAAATTAACCCATGCTGCTAAAAGATTGCATTTAATTCAAGAAAATGAAACATTAGAATATCAAACAAATCAATGGAATTCTAATAGAGAAAGAGAGACAAAGAAAGGAATATTCAAAAAGACACACATTTCAAATTCAAAACCTAGTTATATAGGAAAGATTTTCAGAATCCATTGAAAAAATCCTGAATGCCATCTAAAAGGTTATAATTCAAGAAAAACAGAAACTTAAATACAATGCCATAAACTGCCTGGACAATGCCAGACATGGGTTGTTAGTATTTACAGGGTAGCCATAATTAAATTTTTCCTATTCAGACATTTCTGTAAGCTGACATAATAATTAGAATGGAATTTAAATTTGGCAGGAAAACTAATTAGGACATGGGAAGCAAGATTTTGTGATAAAGTTTAATTCAGAAAGTTGCCAATAGAAAAAATATTGCACTGTGCAATATAAAAAAAATGTGAAATGGATAGATAAATGAATAACAAAGACTAAACTGAAATAAATGATTACCTTTTTGTGTTGTATTTAAGTTAATATAGGAATAACATATTTCATTATCAGCTTAGTTTAGCACAATAATTCTGAAAGTTAATGGAGTATAAATTATGTCAGAAACTTGGTGCCCAACTCAAGCACATTGAATTCACCTAAGCACAATAAGATATGATTCAATGTGGCCACCATTCTCATGGACAAGAAATTGCAGCCTGTACACAACATTCTCAACGGTACAATATAATATTCTGCAAGAATGTTTGTAACAATCTGTGCAATTTTGTCCTTTAAGGTTGCCAAGTTTGACACACTGCCACAACTGACATTGGACTTCAGGTAATTACAGAACCAAAAATTAGATGGAACGATATCAGAAGAGTGAAATGCCCATGCAACTGAAAAGCAGTGATTAATCACTCTGTCTTCTGTGATGTGATGATGTAGAAGCCACATTAATGATTATGCAATATGCAAAGGTCTTCATCTTGCATAAAATTGGCGTTGGTAGACATTAACTTTGTGATCAACTTTGTTTTATGCAAATTATTGGATTGGAAACAATGCCATATTCCTCCTACTGGTGACTTCTTAAATTAAATTTTTTCCCTGTATCCTGCTCCCCAAATCATAATTTTTTTTCTCTATCCAAATTTAGTGTCATTCTGATTATTAGATTGGTGTCTACTGAAGGCTCTGAATAAAGAAAATTTAATTATGTCAGACTATACTTTATACTGCAAATGGTAACTACATATTCCAAGCTGCTAGTAAAAGAAAGGATATTCTTTGATTGAAAATGATGTGGAATTTTAGAACTCAAAGCATAATACTGTCTTAATTGTTTTACAACAACTTCCAAAATAACACAAATTGAAATGATGAAAAGTGGGGTCCAGATGGAATAATGAATTATTCATATCCTATTACAACTGATAAATTTATTTGTTTTTCTTGGAAATTTCTTAAAAATTTATGAGAAAAATACTACATTTATTTAGATAAAAAAAGTTATCAATTACTAATAATATGATATTTAAATAAAAAATGCAACAAATTCAAATAAACAAGCTCTAACTGCAGTATGGTATAAGAAAACTTTGCTTTTTATTTGGCAAACGCTTTCGACGTATTTTAACGTCCTCATCAGGTAAAAAGCAAAGTTTTATTATACCATACTGCAGTTAGAGCTTGTTTATTTGAAGTCGTTAGAAGAAAGATTAGTCAGCTTAGAGGTAAAATTTTATTCGCTTGTTGTTTGCTTAACAGATGACGGTATTTTCCACTATGTAAAGTAGCTAAGTGGTGGGACGAAACCATCGATCTACATGGATGAAACATACACTGCTTACTCATGCGGAGGAGTCAACCGAATTATGAAGGGCAAGGATCGACAGGCGAAGCTCGGGTCCCATGATTATATTTTTCAAAGGGACACAATCGAACCAGAGTACTCCAGTCTGGAAAATCGAAGCGTTTCCAACTGGCCACTCTGGCCAACAATAAAAATCTTCCCAACAGTTCAAAAGTTAAAATTTTAAAGATTTTATTATAGTAATATTCACAATTTTTAAATTGTTGTAGCTACATGATTATAAGCAAGCAATTAATATAGAACTAATCGTTTACTTTCTGTATGTGTCATATATTTTGAAATTAAGGAATTAAATTCTGTATATGCCAACAAAAGCATCTTCATTGCCATAGATTATATGTTAAATTTAATAATAAAATCTATAAAATAATTCCGAATTCATATCGTCAATACTATATTACAGTAATATAATTAATATTGCATTGTATATTAACTGACGCACATAGTACAACCTAGTAATATTTAAATGCAAATAAATTATACAGTATGATAACTTAAATACATTATTTTCTAAAAGTTGTAGCAGCAATGGAAAATAGAAATAAGCCATTATGTTACCACTGATTTAATGCTTACCGTTATCCCGTGTCAATGATATAAAATAAAAATCTTACTAAATCTTTTATTGCATATAAATTCTAAAAGATTGAATGTCTATCATTTTTAAAAAGACGAATTTGCATGTTTAATTAATATAGCTTAATTTTAATGGGCTAACTAATCCTATTAATTTTATAAAAAATCAATCAAACAATTCAAAAATTACATTAATACCAACATCTTTAGTTTAAAAGTTATTATTGACTCCTATTTAAATACTGTTTTTCTCATGATCTGTTTAATGAACAGGCTTAAAAACGGTTTCATCAATTTTGTCACATCAGAAATTTTAGAATATGATTTTTATTTACATCAGTCCACATAAGAAGCAAGAAATTGACAATTTAAAATTACATTAATTTTCTTATAGTGCGCAATCAAAATGGACATCCTATATAGTGTTTAAAAAGAATATAATGAAAAATTTTGTTAAAATATTTATATAATAGCTAAACTACTACCCTTTGCTCAGGTATTTCTAGCACAATTTTTATTTTTATGCAGACAAGCATAAAATCAGCTTTGTTTTTAAAAATTGTTAAAATGATGGGACAATTAAGGTTGAGATAATGTTTAATCAATCATTAAAATATTTATTTTCGTTTCGTTTCGTTATCATTTTAAAATTTTCATTGTTGATTAAAAAAGCAGATTTGATTTTCCTCTGAAAGCTAATAACCTGATACATGCTAGATGGATTTTTGACATTTTGATCCAGATAATGGACTCATTTTAGAAATGCAGTACATAGTATTTACTGTAAACACTATAAATTGCAATAAATTTTATTGCAATTGTATAAAGATTGGCTTAGAGATACTCATTACGAATGAATGCAAAGTAAAATAACAATATTATATTTGCGTTATTTTATTTTGCAGTAAAAATTTTATGCAATGTTCGTTGGCTTTGTTTCCTTTCTTCATTTAAAAGTAATGAAATAAATACTATATAAATGATATCAATTTGTTAAATAAGTGAAAAAAAGTTCACATTGTACTGTAATTAAATATTGGTAGTAGTGTATATTGTTATATTATTACTAACAAGATATATCATTCTTGAAATTTTTTCGTTCACAATTCTGATGTAAAATACAGTACTGTATATTGAAAATACAATTACAGTCTATAAATTCAAAATTAACTAAAACGGAATCTTTAAATTTCAGTGACACATTACCTTGCATACTATACAATAGTGTTAACATTATCAACAGTCATATATATTATTTCCATTATAATTAATAATATTGAATACAATAAAAATTTATTTAAAAATAGTAGTAATCAAAAGTGTATCAGTAAAATATAATTATATATTTTTAGCCTATTCTCCGAAGAAAAGTGATTATTATTAGATCATTGTGTGCATCTGTTTATGCCTACCATTTATATACCGTATATACATACGTACATACAGCATATCAGTATACAGTATAAGAATTTTGATAGCAAATACATCCCTTTCGATTTAAATGAATACGAAGGGATTATATTCCTATTAATAACTTTGAACTAATTAGTATATTTCCGTGAAATTTGATGATAATATTTCTTCATTACAGATAATCTTGATGCCTCATCATTTAACTCCAATCATTTAAAATTGACGGCTATTCAAACTTCTGAGATACACTTAATATAACTTTGAACTATTTATTAGAGTTTTTGACAATTAGTAGGAGAGTCATAGATACCTAACTCGATAACACATCAACTTATCAGTTAACTCCTTTATATTCCATCATTTAAAAATGAAGGATGTTCAAATTTAGGAAGTTTCTTCTTGAAAACTTTGAACTAGCTCATTGTTTTTTTATGGAATTCAGTAGGAAAACTATTAAAATAGAATTTGGAATAAGATTAAATTTTGCAGATTCATCCATTTTAAAATGGCAGACGTTCAAACTTCTAAGATTTCACTGTAATAATGAGGAAAATATTTGACAGTATTTTTATGACATTTTAATTTCGTATTTTTAAACATTCTAGAGAACAGAGTAGAGTTTCGAAAAGTGAGCGATGAACCAGAGAGCTTATTATTCTTGAATATTACAAATCTAACATACGTTCGTTATACAGTATATTAGTCTACTTATTTTCTGTATAAGTATTATATGAATACATCACATTACAGGCATTTTTTTTCAATATAAATAATATAATAAAAGTAATAAGCATAAAATCTAAACAATTTATTAATTTCGATGATATATATATTTAACAAAAACCCGAAAATCTGGACCACCTGAGAATCCACTGCTTTTTTTTTTACAAAATTTGCAATTTATTCCGCTATAACCCGCTAGAAATCAATCGTTCCTTAACATATACTGTATCTAAAAAATTTATGAATAAAAAAGTTTTTCTTTTCTTTCACATTCCTCTATTGAAAAATAAAAATTTGTTATCCAAGAACTGAACGTTTGGAACACAAAATACTCAATTGTCGACAATTAATTTCAAATCGAAATCGATAATAGACTGCATATCGTCCCTCTCATGGCCAATTAGCGAAATTGCATTTATGACTTAATTTTAGCTAAGTATTTCCCAATGATTGGTTTTGTGTGTATCATATGTCCCTAATATGGATTTACAAAAATTAATAAAAATGTTTTGTGTTGTAAGAGAGTAAACATAATTTTCTAAACGTATTGAGTAAAAACCGTGTTGTAGAAGTACCGTGTTATATGAGGGTTCCTGCAATTTTCAAATCGCGTTAGAGCGAAAGTGTTGTAGGAAGTCGTGTTATAGGAGGGATACCTCTACTAAAGAATGTTATGCTGCTCTGTTTCCTATAAAATGGATGTTATCTTCCGAATAAATATATTTTTGCCCAATTTGTTTAAAACAATAATAAAATCGTTTTTATAAATGCAGAACCCAATTTAAAACGTTATAATTCCTATGTGAAGACTGTAACTTAGTTGGAATTTTATTGCAATTCTGTTGGATTTCAAACCTCAAAGATTTCTTTGTAATAACTATATATATATATATATATCAAGCTAATGATATTTTTTACAATATTATAAATTTACAAAAAAATGAACAATTCCCAGAATTTACAGATTAAGGACAATAACGACTGAAATGAATTATGAAGCGATAAGTGACATTAAAACTGAGATTAACGTTTCAATTATGCTATTATTTTTAACACATTATAGAGAATTTTAAGGATCGAAATATGTAGAAAATTTTAGGGATGAAATATGTAGATTTTTTGATATAATAATTGAGTAAAAGTAAGATTATAACCAGGTTCTATAATATTTCTAAATTTTATTTCCTAGATCTCAAATCAAAGTTTCTTAAAACCGAAAGCTTTGATTGTCAAACCTGGATTGAATCCAGATACAAATATAGGCCTAGTCTTCCCTCTTTAGGATAACAAGGTTAAGAGTCAGTAATTTCTCCTTCAAATATTTTTCCTTGTTAATTTAAAATATATTATGAAATCTGTTTTGAAGAAAAGAGCTAGGAAAACATCTTTGAGACCAGCATCCATTCCAGTAGGATTTAAATTACTAGAAAGAATTCATTATTATTTCAAAGATGAACTGTATGCTGCATTGCCCTATATATGTTTAATCATCTTTAGCTGCGTCACTCTATTTATTTTGTTAACGTCATATATTGCTACCAATCAGCAGTTGGGATTCAGAACTCGTCGAAAGGTATAGTACTGTAATTTTAAATTAAGCATCAAATGCATAGTTTCAGTTATAAATGCAATTACAAATACTGGCACTTTTCTTTTTTTAGCTAAGTTTTTTTTATTTAGAAAAGCGGTACTATTATTGGATAGTGAATCAACTGTTCAAATTAGTTGTTAAATTTAGCACTCACTGTCAGTTTAGTAAATTTGCATATTTAGTATAATGGAATAATAAGAGTTGAATATATTTAAATGTTTTGTATAATTAATGTGATTGATTAAAGTTGTGATTAAATGAGAAAATTAATTAAATGAATGAGAAATTGGTTTTTTAAAATTAACGAATTAATTTCTTTTAATTAACTAATAATGCAGATAATTGGACTATATATGACGATAATTGCATTAAATAATTTAAATGCCAAAAATATCAGAAGTTAATAAAATATCAAAAAAATTCAATAATTTTTACTAATGTAAAATGAAATATATGATTCAGTTATCTTAAATTCCTTGTTTCATTAATTCTTTTGAATTTGTTTCAATTGGCATTAACAAGTAGATCTACAATAAAATTATATATGGAATGAAATCTTTGTTCCAACAAGATTGTTTGTTTTAATTGCCATTCAAAATAATTATTTTAAAAGGATGAAGAAGTCATTCAATAATTTATTAATTCAATAAAATGATACCATAGAATACATTTCTACATTATCATCCTTCGTTCTAGTTTTCCTATCTGTTGCAATTTTCTATTGTATTTAATGAAAAATCTTTCAGCATCTATTACACTATTAGTTGGAGTCCAGGTACATTTTAAGTCTTCTTCAGCAAAGTCTAGAAATCTTTATTGCCAACAAGATCTGTAAAGAATTTACTCTACTTCTTTATTTTGCTAAATACTTCTAATCATGTGACCATAAAAATACTTATATCCTTTCCTAAAATTATCTAAACTCAAATATCAAAGATAGAATCTTACATTTATTTATTGATAGAGAGACTTAACATCCTCCTTACTCGAAAAGCAACTGTTGGATTAAAAAGTGTAAGAGTGCATTCATCTTACGAAAAAATTTTTGCCATTTTTTGTATATGTGACTAGAAAGTTTTTATAATAGTTTTACATGCATTCTGCAGTCTTTTTTTTCACCTTTTCATTCCTGGAGGATATTAACATATCAAAAATGTCTGTAAGTGACAACGAATGACTAGCACATCTCTTGAGTTATGCACTCATAGATGTTATTTCATTTCAGAACATATGTGCAAAACAATAAGACAAGTTCACCAGCTGATTAATCAACCTCCTAATTTTCAGTGAAACTCGCACACTAGAATTTCCGAATCACTGATATTTTTTATAATGTATTTGCTGATGTATTGGTATTTTATTTTTCTCATCTTAAATAATTTGCATTAGAGAGAAAATACAGTTAAACTTGTTTATAACGAGTATGGAACAACTAACGGACGAATACTAATTTCAAGTTAGATCTAAGTACGTTTGCATATAAAAATTTCATGTTTATATATGAGCAATTTCTCTCATATAACAAACAAACTCAGTTCCTATTTAAAGAAACAATCAAATGATTTTTTCATAATTATTAATTGATTATAAAAGTTGTGAGTAAAGAATATTTATGAAATATAATTCTAATAAATATCCCATCTACCATACGTCATCGAAGATTTTTAAATGCATCAGATTTATTTCTGTAATATATATAAAATTCTTGCCCATCAAAATTAGAATCAAATTAAAAATCGAAATTTTGTAATATGCTTTTCATTTTGTATATAGTTATCAGTTAGCTTATGGTATTCCTTTTTTATTGTAGTATTAAACAAATGCGAACTATGCCATGCCACAACCTTTACCTTATTCTGGTTAGAATATCAAATTTTATAAATTGTTTACGTAATATATATTCTCCTCCATATAATTTTCTTCAAGATTTAAAAAGATAGTTTTAAGAAAAAAATTCACATAATTTTTCATTTGATTTTTATTAAGCCAAATATAGCTGGCAACTGCTGGAGATATTTTATAATTTTTTTTTTTACTTTTTGAGTCTACTTCAACATCATTCAAACAGCGAATTAAGAGATGAGAAAATTAAAATTAAAATGAACAAAAAACTTTCACCGCAATGGACGTAACGGAAATGCAGCCAGTCAACATTGATCTCCCTTAGTTTGTATTGATCAGTATTCTGATTCTGTATTTATCACTGTATTGTATTTTTTGTAGATAGTATAAACTATATTAAATACCAATAAAAAATAACATTGAATCACTCTGTATAATGTATAAAAAGGTTCAAAATTTACAGACTTGTAAAGAATAAAATTCTGAATAAAAAAGTCGCGTTTTTTATATACTACCCTTTCTTATGGTGGTTATGTAAGAACTTGTCCTTCGTAGACGATACGCGCGAAATATGAAGACGAGGCGGGTAAGCCCGCTGGACAGTCCAGATCCGTGTGGGGCCTTACCGCAGGCTCCCAGTGGCGAATGTGGACACCGCCGAGGCAGTCCTGATTCCATGTAGGAGCCACAAGCGAGCCCTCAGTGACGGACCTCGGAACCACCAACGCGAGGGTAACCCCTTATGGAAAAGTGAGAATTTTTCCGCAACGCAGATGTCCGTTCAGAGTTATTTTTGGCTTATTTTTGGTATTTGGTTATGGGAATAGTAAAGCGGCGGAACAGACGTTCCGCCGCTTTACTATTCCCATTGGTGCGCCCATAAATGAAGTGCCTACAAGGGTGCATATCTGCCAATTCTGCCTAAGAATAGTGATCCATAACCTCAAAAAAATTAGTAAGCAATACACAATTATCAAATTCAGGAAGATAGTAAATCAGATTGTAGTTAGCAATTTAACGTTCGAAAATGAATGCTGCGTTTGTAAAACAATTACTGTACCTTTCATTTAAATAATCGGTCGCTAATTTAATAAACAATCTGTTCTCGATGCTCTAAATATTTTAGGATAATTTTAAGTAGTTTAAATTTATAGATGATTTTAAAAACGCAAATAAATACCGGTATATTTTTAATATATATATATATATATTTTGGCTGAACCAGAAATGACATCACAAAACTTTCATCCGTTATAATTTATATCTTTTAAACGGAGCCTCAAATCAAAAAACGCGACTAAACTTTTTACTCGGAATTTTATCCTCTACAAGTCTAAATTTTAGCACAATCTTTTTGAATCACTCTGTATAAATAATAAAAATTTTACATTGCATATAAATTGTTATAAATGTGTCCGGCAAAATGCAAAACGATATTTTTTGTAAGGTAATTTCAAGGATGTTTTATACAACACATCCTTTATAAAACATCCTTGGATAATTTGTTTAAAACAGAAATGAAGAATTTCTGTAAATATCAATCACAATTTAATTAATTAAAATTGTATTTTTCGATATCGTACATAGAAAACTGAAAAGATCTAGCAAAAAATATAAATGTAGGCAGCATTTAAAAACCGAACTAGAGTTGTAAATAATATGGCGGATTTCCGCTATCTAACATTCACGTATAAACTGACTTTTATTTTAGAATTCAAATATAAGCCAATTTCTATTTTTTATTATAATTCTAATATTTTAGGTAAAAAGATATTTATAAAAATATCTTATCAAAATTTCGCATAATCTTCCCTATTCGTATTGCTCAAAGTTTCAAAATTAGAATATATAAAAGAAGAATTTAATTACGTGAAGTAAATACGATATTAATATCTAAAAAGGAACATGCAAAATAATTCATATACATCTAGGCGTTTTTAGGTTCTTGGGTATAATAAAAGCGATGAATAAAAGTAACAACCAGAAATTCTTTTCAGAAACGTGACATTTTTTACATCGAATTTTACTATACTTCTGTTTTCTCTTCTAGAATAGAGTTAACAAGAATGATTAGGCTCGATTTACACTGTCGAGCCGCTCACGGTTCGATCTTTCCCCGTTCTTAGTCCAATCATTTTACAACGTGTTCAAATATTCACATAGTAAGTCTGAAATCGGTCTCCAGGTTATACGT
>WUQG02038117.1:0-10766 GCA_011317285.2 Androctonus mauritanicus | reverse complement strand
TAGTAGGTCCGAAAACGTTCTACTCATTAAAAATGTTTTAATACTTGCGTCTAGTGCATTTTTTGACCTACATAAACAGCAAAGATTTATTTCTTTGCTCTTATCTTGTTTCCATAAGAACAAAGATTTATCTTGCTGTTGTTTTAAATAATTTCTGAAATCTCTCTTCTTCAGAAACCCAATGAATTACCAATGTCTAGGAGCCCAACAAGTCAGATATCTCTACATATCCCTAAGAGATCTTCATTTCTTTTTGTCTTCATTGATTTTTTGTTCTCCATGTCATTCATATCTAACTTTTCCACTCCCTCTGCATGAAGGATTATATACCCTTTTTCCTCTCATTTGAACTAGTATTCTAATCTATACATGAAGAGAAAACAAGGCAATAAAAATGAAAAATATACCAATGAAATAATTAACTTTATTACCAATTACTCTTTTAGACAAATTGATGACTTTATGATTATTCTTTAACGGCCGGTTGCACCAATGTTAGTTAAAACAACTGTAATTATTGATTAGTTAATGATCTGTTAAGCAGTTTAACAGAGAGACGTTGCGATGAGAGAGATGTTCTAAAATGTATATCTTTGCTCAAGGCTTTGAGGCATTTAATACTTATATTGTTTACAAGCTCAACCAGCCCCATTATGTCCAGCTCACTGGGCATAATGCCCACTGTCTTGCCAATCCAGTCCATCACTGTTTACAATGCATTTTTACTTAATAATTTCAGTTTACCACATACAGTATTTTAAAATACTACATTTGATATTTATTTAAAAAATTATTATTATTTTAAATTATTATGTGAAGAAAATATATTTTCCTGGACACAGTTTATACATAGCAAAATGTTTATATAACAGGTAGTTATATTTTATTGCTTTTAGTATATATCTGGCAGCACTATCTGAAAAATAAATAAAGTATTTTACAATAAATTAATGAATGATTTGTGCTTCTGGCGGATTGGTATTGACTAGTTGCAGTTTGTTTCCATCTGTTGCCATCAAATTTTTTTTGTACGAATTGGTTTTGCTCTTACTTTTTCTATTTTAAATCATTGTTTTAATAATGCTTCTTTATAGATTTAAAAAAATAATAAATTTTGTTTTAAAATTTCTCTAATAATTGTTAGCAGATATATGCTATAACAAAAAATCAAAATCAGAAAATAATACAAAATTTCTTAATTTTTTCAAATTTCGAGAGAAAAAGAAATATAGAAGGGAAAATATTTTGTAAGTACAGTAATTACTTAAATAATTTATAAAATTGTGCATTCAAACAAGAATTTGTGAGATATAATTCATGATGAAATATGCAATTATTTCTATGTTTAATGCTACAATAAAAACAAATATATGGCAAGAATAAGGGATCATTGTACTTTAGGTACAATAAAATGCATATATACTTATAATTTCAGCTCTTAAGTATATATTTTGTATAAATTGAGCAGTGTAAATTAAGAACCTTCAATAAAATACATATTTTTTGGATTTTTAATTTGAAATTTGCAAAATTTGAATTTTTAATTTGATTCTATTTTTTAATTGCAAAGTATGTTAAATATAATAAAAAAAACAAATCCTGGACATTATAAAGTTTTCAAATATAACAGTCACTAATACACCTACTTGATCATGTGCAGTCTTCCTAAAGATATCCCAAAAACTGATTTAACTCCAAACATTGATGTTCTCATATGAATTTATAATCATAACTTACTGCTTTTAATATACTTTAATGAATTTATAGACTATAAACAGCACTAATCAGTAGTTAATAATTCAGTTAAAAAACTTTTTATTGCAAACATTTTTGACACTGCATCATCTTCAGGCTATGCTTAATAGGCCAATGAATTTTTCAAAATATAGAACATTATACGTAGATTGTTCTACAAATGCTATGTTACTATGGTTATGTAAAAACGAAAGTAAAATAACAAAAATAAACGTAAAATAAATACATACATATATAAACATAGAGAATTAATAAAGTTTTTTTTTAAATAACTAATTAGATTAAATTAGGTGCCCCAGTTTTAGCTACGTATTTTTGTTACTTGCCCTGTTTATTAGGTAAGTCCAAGATGTGGGATTTACCTGAAGTTGAGATTTTTTTTTCCAAAAAATTACAACAGCTACTCATATGATTTACTGCATATCTATTGGCATAGTCCATGAAGAATATTATAACACTGAAAAACCGATGGATTTCATTTATTTGTAGCTGTGGTATACAGAAACGCAAAGTAGTGTGAAAAAATTCAACATTTTTAAAAAAAGTGACATATCTTAGGTACTACCTGGGAAATATTTTTTTTTTGTATTTTATTTTGAGTGCCCAATAGCTCTACTATGAAGTATTTCAGGCTTATCCATTCTTTCTGGGACACCCTGTATATATATATTGTATCATATAATTAATTGAAAATGATTGACATGATTTTTTTTCTATATCAATTAAACAATATGCTATATTATGATGATAACATTTAATAAAATATTTGTTTTTGTGCATAATTTTTTACACAATCCACTGATAACTCAGTTACTGAACCACCAAAGAAAAAAAGGAAACAAAATGAAGAAAACAAGGAATCTCTTTCAATTTTAAATAATATTTTAGAACTACAAGAAATGAAAGAAGATAATAAAAGGATGCACAATGAATTAATAGCAGTGGTGAGAGAAAGAAATGAGGTATTAAAAAATGTATTACAATTCGTAAAAGACCAAAAATAATATAAACTTTCTGTATACGTTTTATTAAAAGTAAGTATATCTACAGAATGTTATTTGTTTGATATATTATTATATTACAACACAAATTTCAAAATTATTAATATTTTATCATCATACCATTATGGATAGAAGATTCATTGCTTTAATGCATTTTTACAATCATTATTAAATTATTAGTGAAATATTATATATCTTTTTGTTACAGCAGCAGGAGAAATATTATCATCAATATTTTCTACAGAGTCGTTATAAGTGCTCTCAATTTGATTTTCTTCAATTATTTCTTTACATTTATTTTTATCTATTCGAAGGATGAAATTATGCAAAACGCAACTTGCTAAAATTACATTTACAATGTATTCCATATTCGACATGTTTAAATATTTACGTCTTTTAAATTTTTCTTTTAACTGAGCAAAAGCATGCTATATTACACACCTTGCTTTGCTGTGAATTATGTTGTAATGTCTTTGGTCATTTGTAAGATGTCCATTATCTCTAAAAGGAGTCAAAAGCCACATGCTTAGAGGATAAGCAGAATCGCCCAGAATATGCAAGTCTGTTGGAATAAAGAGGGATTCCATCATTGAAAACAAGCTACTTATACGGAGAACTCTTGCATCGTGCATACTACCTGGCGATCCTATGTGAACATCTAAAAATTGCATTTTCTCATCACACAGCCTGTAGTATGATTGAAGTATATTGTTTACGATTATATCATCTCTCTTTATGTTCCAATGGCTCCTTAATTTCAATATGTGTCCCATCAATTGATGCAAATGCTCCAAGAAAATGCCATTTATTGAAATAACAATCGCTACTATTACGAATATTTTGTAATGTTGGCCACTGAATAAAAGAAGGTGTTATTGCACAAATTTCATTACAAGTTTTAATGAATAAGTAATGGGAAAAACCTTTTGTCAATCTAAATCGATCAGCAATACTTCTAAAACACTCAGGGATAGCCAATGTCCATAAAGTCAGTAGTAATCGTTTTTTGAGTGGAAAACGGTATTTCGACTGTTTATTTTCAGCAAGAATTGACATAAGTATCTGGCAACGGAAAAATATAAATAATAAAATAGTGCTTTCTTACACTGTTCATTTTAAAATAACATATTGTTTAGTGTTACTGCATAAACGATCATTGTTAGTGGTTATTTCATTAGTCTAGTTTATAAAATCATTGCTTTTAAAATACTTTTATAATCTATCTAAAACATTATCACTTACTTCAAATGAAGCTTTAGTCATTCCAAAATGTTCTTTAAATTCATCTAAATTATATTGAGGAACAATGCTTTCAACGTAGTAATTATTTTCGTACTTAGTAATTAGGTTTTTTTTAAATGTGATATAACATAAACAGGTAAGATTCTAGTTGAGCTACAGCACCTGGATCTATGACGACGCAATGGCTATAGATCCCCATTGACTCGAAATTAAATTCTTACTTTCTGATTGTATGATAGATTCTAATAAAAATATTATGAAAGTCGAGATAGTTTTAGAGTAAGTTGTTAACATAATGGAATTTTCGATTTGTATTTTAAACATTGGTTGGAAGCGAATCTTTAGATAGATCCGCATGCTGTAGCTCAGTTAGAATCCTTCCCACAAACACTTACATCCATATGTTGGCCATTCGTGTTTTAGAAAAATTGTGCATATGTAATTGTAATGAATCGTCCATCAATTCCTCTAACAATATGCTTTTTAATATCATTTTGTCGGCCATACTTGTTGCTTATCGACGGTCTAGGTAACCAGCGTTATGACGTCATTTCGCTAAATCAGCAAAGTTAGCATTTTGCTTGACACTTGGACTTGCCTACAGTACCCTTATATCTGTATATTAAAGTGGCATCTATTTCTTACATAATTTGTAAATTTTTTCATTACAGAAAACGAATATAATAGCATTCTAGGCACGTCACGTGGAAATAGTAAACAGTCTTTCACGTGATTCAACGTCGTCTAGGAAATACAAATATTCTAATTCTTCCATCATTTCGTTCTCATTACAGCACACGGTCTCCATTTTTAATCTAATGCGCATGCGTTAACCCTGAGTTTTTCAAACAACCCAGCTACCAGTTAGGATAGTTTCATTCGACTCCGAACCAAGTTGGTGAATACGAATTTAGCTGTAACTCCTCATTTAACCTTAATTCTACCAATAACTCGAGATAGTGAATACAGGCGTTAGTGGTTAATAATTCGCAAAATATTATATATTATTCAGAACAGTTTTAAATTATATTAAGTAACATAATAATTCAAAAACTTCTATTTATAATATTCTATACATTTTAATTCTAATTCGATATAGGATTCATTGCAATTAATCGGTTATTTACAGGAAAATTCTCAAGAAATGCTAAATTTTTACGAGAGAGAGAGAAACTTGTCAAATATGGCTGTATATTACAAAAATTTTTTGTGAATTTAGAATAAACTAATAATAAGTGAAAAGTTTTATTAGCAAGAAATTTGTTTAGAAAAAATTTTAGTTATAAAAATTAAAACACGTTTGAATGAATTTCTTCTATATTTAATATTAAAGGTGTTCATCTAAACTTTGTTTGAATAGCTCGAAATCAAATAAAGTAATACTTATTTATTTTTAACTTATAGAAATTATTTCAAAGTAGGACAAATATAACAAAATTAAAACAATTGTATATATGAAATGAATATACATGTGATGTAGTGAATATACATGTGTTGTAGTTTATTCACCTACTAAGTTATTACCATAGAGATAGAAGTAGACCTAGAGGGCGCATACCCCGTCTAACGTTGAGGAAACCGGCGCCATGTTGGTTTAGAAAGCTTATGTCAGAATCATCAGCTCTTATCGTTTCAGACGACCGAATTACGTTTTTTATCATCTCAAAAGTATACGTGATTGAGTGCCATGCCCTTAAGTTGTTGTGTCTACAATTATAAAAGTGTCCATTGAAAAGGAGAAGGAATTTCGTTTCATAGGCAATGTTTATTTTACTAATTTAGTGAACTCATAACAAAATGACTTCATTCGACCAATTTTTCCATGTTTGATGAAAATAGTGATAATTTGACCATTTCGTAAATAAAAAAATGAAAAATCTATATACATCGCTGCCCCGCCTTTCTAATCCAATATGGCGGTCGTTTCCTCGACTGCTTCCATTCAGGCGACTGGGAAATGCGCCCTCTAGGAATACTACTTCAATCTCTATGGTTATTACAATGAAAATTTAAAATTTTCCATTTGCATGGATTAATAAATACATAGATTAATCTATGAATAAATAATGGTTTATTTAATTTAAATCTCTATGGAAAAGGAATAAACATAAATATTATGCTGATTATGTAATAAGTTTTATTACAAGATAAAAACTTTTTTTGAGTGATGTTCATATTTTATCTTAAAAATTCATATTTTAAGAGCTTGTTTGCTTAGAGATTTGTGAAAGAAAATACTAAATAGTTAAATTATTGCGCACTTTAAATGATTAAGAATTAATAAACTTTATTTTCGTTATAAATTATATTAAATAATGTGATAAAATAGCATAGGTTGATATTAATTAAGCATAGACTATAAAATTTTCTTCTATTTAGAAATAGAAGTATTTTGTTTATATTAATTGATACTAAATTTTGATATTTCTATACATAGGGCCTAGGTAGATAAGTTATGAAGTGATTTATGATTAATGAAATCAATAAAGAAGTAAATATAAGCTTAGTTTTATCGAATTTACTTCGGCTCTGAGGGACAAACGCTGAGAATGCAAACGAAAATATTAAAATTGCAAAAGGAGCTAACGATTGACTAACGAGTGCAAAAGAAAAAGTTCAAAAATTCAAAAGTGGGGGTCAACTTCATACCAGTGAGATATGCAAATGACAAAACAAAAATATTTTATAGAAAATAACTTAAACTGAATAAAAACTATTAAAATGTCATTCAGTTTGCTTTTTATAGAAATTCACGACAAATCATTCTGATTAAATTCAATTACATATTCCTATTTTAAAATTAATTTTTATGTAATTATTTGTAATTGTCAAAATAATAAATTAGTTTTATCTGATTATAAATATTTTTTTATTTTTAATCTAATACTAATTCCATTATTCTATCATATATACAAAACTTATATTGAACAGCAATATTACTTGAACAATTTACTTAAGAAAAACTAAATAAATAACGATTTTGAAATAGGGTTAGACCTGTCTATGCGACAACAAAATTGTTAGCTACTGTGTTTCCTCGAAAATAAGATCCGGTCTTATAATAATTTGTGCTGCAAAAGACCCGCTAGGACTTATTTTCAGGGGATGACTTATTTTTCATGCACAATAATTAACATTTGTTCATGTTCAAGAAGCACATTTCTTCAGGTTCAAGAAATACATTTCTTCAGGTTCAAGAAATACATTTATTCATGTTTAAGAAACATTCTAATACAGCCATGTCGTCTTTTTCTGGGACATCGTCATAAAGCTCCAAATCACGAATTCCAGTCTAAATTTTTTGCGACTTCATTTCCTCTAACACCATTGGCCTTAGCTTCTCATGTTGAGCAATAGAGCTCTTCTCAAATGAGCTCTTCTTGTCCATGTAGCCTGCTCTAAGGGCATTGGCAACACAGCTATCCGTTATTTTATCCCATGCATTCTTCACCCAAATAATGACTTCTTGTAGCTTAGGCTTCATAGTTTCCTCGTTGATTTCTCTCCATTCTATTTTCAATGTAGTCATTGATTTCTATGCACAAATAGTCTTTAAATGGCTTGTTTATTGCAATATCAAGAGTTTGGAGATATGCAATCATTCCTGCGGGAATCATTATTTAATCAATTCTTCTTTTTGCAAGAAAGTTCTTCATGGTTTTTAGCGCGGTAAGTATTGGCAGAATCCCACACTAGCATACCTCTTTAGCCCCCTCGCAAAAGAAGTGGTAGAAATAAATCGACTCACTTTCTTATTGTGCACCAAGCTTTTTCAGTCTTCAGAACATAGATACCTGAAACACGTTCGATTTCCTCTTTCTTGCCCTTAGAGATGATTAGAGGGAGGTTTTCTTTCCATCGAGACGAATTGCCAAAATACATGTAATGCGTGCACTTTCGAAGCCAGTGGAAGGAATGTATACAGCAGAAGCATACCTCTGATCAATGGTAGTTTGAGACTTTTGACCCATAGACACTGCAGTTTCATCCATAGCAATCATGTTTGAGAGTTGATACTTAGAGAAGTCGATGCCATCAACGAAACACTTGAATGCAAGTGCACATTTAATCACTTCAGTATCTTCCAATTTGAACAGCTTAGAGACAGTTCAAATTGGAGACTGTTCATATTCCTTTCAGCAATATGAACAGTATTAGAGACAGTTCATATTGCTGAAAGGAAGACATCCATCCAGAGTTGTGATGCTTTGAATTCGTCTGGCGATACCGATATGTCTAGCTGTGGTGCCATTGCAAGGGAAAATGCTTGAATATCAGCCCTGCGAACAATCAAACACTTGGCTCTTCTGTCAGCAATCCATTCACAGATGATGTGTTCTAATTCAGGAAATAATGGTTGCCGACCTGATTTACACTTACGCTTTTTGGCATTTCCCTCGTCGACCTGTTGACTGAAGTTATTATACTCTGATCTCCATTTTCGAACTACTCATAGATCCAACTTCTTCTCTTTTCAGAAAGCTGTAAGATTTTTATCCCTGAACTCTTCCACAATTCCTTTCTTGTATTCGACGGAATACAAGAAAGGAATAGCTTTTTCTTTTTGGATTCATTTTATCTGAGCAGCAATATTAATTATCCTCTAAATTTATTATTAAATCAAGTCTAAACGTCCGTTGCTAACGCGACATATTGAATACTGAAGATTCTAATTTGTCGCAACCACATCCGTTTGTTTCAAATGTGCATATGTGTTGCGTATGCACTTGGTCATTCGGCAATAAGGTGCCTGTCTGGCTGCTGGGTAATAAAGCGCTCATCTGGCTGACGATCTTAGCTAGAGCTTATATTAGGAGTACCCTAAAAATCACGTTAGGGTTCATTTTTTGATTAGGTCTTATTTTCGGGAAAACACAGTAAATACTATTCATTATGATTAAAAACAGCTCGAAAAATATCTTAAAAGAAAAAATGTGAATCAGTATTTCTACATAAGTTTATACCTGGGACTAATAATGAAATTGTGAATTATATAAGGAATAGTTCATTTGTGAGTAAAAAAAAGCAGTGGAATAGGAGAACGAAGAATGAGAGAAGGAAACATTAAAAGCAGAGTAATCCATCCAAAAGATTTGTCTCAAGTAATTAGAAAATAAATTCATACATTCAGACATTCCGAAAAAATTTTAACAATTAAATTTGCATCATAATTTGATTACTTAATTTCCATTTATTGTACGACGATTCTAATTTGTCGCAACTACGTTCGTTTTGTTTCTAATGTGGATGTGTGTTGCGTCTGCACTTGGTTCTCTATAGAAAATCAAGTTTCGAATTAGGATGGTTCGAAATACTGTAATTCCTTTCCTTATAGCATAAGCACATAAACTACTATCTAAACTAGCATTGAAAAAAACCGAATTTCAAAAAACAGTGTTTCCAGTGACTCGATGTTTCTGGTTTCAAACGACTTCCAAAATCAAAATTATATTTAAACTTGCGTTTTTTTGTCAACAGATGACGCCACTTTCCATTCAGGAAAAACACTAAGTGGCGGAGCGAAACAAGCCCTTCCACAGGCTGCCCACCCATGCGGAGGAGTCGGCCGGATTGTGGAGGGCGGGGATCGACGGGCCGGACCCGGACCACATGATAAATATTTTCAAGGTGAGACCCGAGACTCGAACCCGGGTCCTCCAAGTTGAATGCCGAAGCGTTTCCACTCGGCCAATCAGACCCGACCAATTTGCGTTTTTTACAATAACGAAGATTGTAGAAACAAACACTAAACACTAAAAAAATTCTTGATTTAATGTGATGCGTTCGTGCATAACCTTCACGTGTTGTGTTTCGGATTGGCCTTGCGGTTTTTCTTTGAAGCGACATTCGATGACAAAAATCCAGAGCTATGAGGCCGCCCTCTATGTTCGGCCGCCTTCTTACACGCACGCTCTGCACGCCCGGTAGAACCGGTCCTGGTTCTCTAAATTATTCGATTCACCATTTATTTGAAAATTAAAAATACACTAACTACATTTCGCATTAATTAACCGTATTCGTTTGATGATAATTATTACATCAATAATATTGCCTATTAATCATAATTATTATTATTATTATTTTATTAGTAATGATCAAAACGGATCATCATTTTCAAATTTTAAAATTATCCTTATCCAATTTGAAAGAAATTTACAAAGCGAATATTATGGAATCCATTAACTCTTGATCTCAGAGCACTGTTAGAAATCGCACTCCCCGTAGGAAATGACATATGTTTAGAAAACATATCGTTAAATCACTTTAATATTTAGATATCCAGAAAAATCATTCAATGTTTATTATTTACAACAGATTTTGCATATTATATTATTAAAAATAGTTCAATAATGTAAAAATACAATATTTAAATAATGAATATTTACATTATTGAACTATTATTCGGTCTGAAATTCATTTGAACGGAATAAAATTTAAAATTTTTATAAGAAAGAAACTGCTCATTCGAAATGAACTACAAAATTTTACTCGCTACAGATTTCTTTTTTTATAGTAATTATTATTATTGATATGATATATAAAATTAAATGGAGATATACGATGGCCATATACTTCAAATAATATTATCTAAAATAATTAAATTGATACGAAAAGATCAAACATAAGCAAAGAGATTAATTTTTTCTTGTAGCACTGAAATTTTTATAAACAGCATTAATCAATTTCGGTAAAACTGAAGAGCCTATTTGAGAAAGTGCCTAAGTCACAAAATACACCAAGTGAAGTGAAAGCTTTTTGTAACAAAGA
>WUQG02038106.1:0-10767 GCA_011317285.2 Androctonus mauritanicus | reverse complement strand
GAATGTAAAAATAAGAAACAAAATGGTGTAGAGATGATACAAATGGCATAAAATGAACATAGAAAATTATGATTTATGACAATAATAAAAAAAATTTATGATATAATTTAACTTAAATATTTTTTATAACATCACTTCACATTACTGTACAGTGTACATAAAGCCTACTCGATTTACGACCAATTCGTGTTACGACCAGTCTGTTGGAACTAATCGTGGTCGTAAGTCGAGAACTAGCTGTATTTGATTTCAATTATGTATAGTATATTACTTGTATGACATTTTTTTAATTTTGAAATATTATGATTTTAATATGATTTCTGTTAAAGTAAGAAATAACTTCAATAGGAATAAAAATAAATATAAATTCTTTATAATCTTAAATCTAAGCAACAGACTATAATAAGCATAATCTTTTGACTGCATATTATTTTGCACAAATTTCAATTTATTCATATATTTAGTATATGAATCATTTTTCTGCTTTGCTTTTCTGTAATTATTATTAATATCTTTTCAGCATATTTCTTCAAAAAGCTACTTAACTAATAAGCCAGGGTTAAATTTCTTTTAACATCTCTGTTGTAAGCTGGTTGGTGGATTTGAATTATTGCATGCAATTCAGTTTTTTTCTTTCTTGCTATTTAAACATTTCTTGGCTGAATTAAGTTTGTCTTTTTTTATGGTTACAGCCATTTTGCCTTTCAAAAAAAAATGTGACTGGCTTCAAGCTATAGAAATTTTCAAGCACAAGTAATGCAGGTGCATGTTTTTTGCTATCCCCACCCACTTTCTTGTTCCACCTTTTAAATAAGAAAGAAAAAAATTACTATATGATTTTAATTAATTACAGTAGAATTTCATTGTTTCTTCTTTCATCTGAATTCTCCTTTAGTCTGTTGCACAAGCTATATTGCAATCATTTGTAATGATATTGGAATAAATTAAAGGAAACTTGAAACAAAATTTACTAAAATCAATAAATTTTCTAAATTCAGATGCACATTCTTAAGAATTTTGGATAAGAAATTGCTTGTTTAATTTTTATATATATTTAAAAATTACTTTAATTTTTGTCAAAATATTATAATGAAGTTCTACTGTGTGTATTTATATTGCTTATCATAGGTATATTGGCAAAGTCTAATGCTGCAATTAAATTATAATTTTAAAAAATTTTATTAACTAAAAATTTTTAAAATAAGTATTAAATGTTTTTAATACTTATTTTCATCTAAAAATAAGTATAAAAACTACAGGTTTGAGAATTATCAAAAAGCTATTATCACCAAACTTATTGTTTTGTATAAAAAAACTGATAAATGATGATCATGACTGATAAATAGACACAGATATAATAAACTTTATAACACAGCAATGAACTCTGTAAGTATGCCTATGCATAATATATACATTAATTTACTTTAAAATTTTTTTTATAGAATATAAAAAATTAAAAAAATTTATATATATATATAAAACTACTAAAACTTTTTTCATAATTTTGCAGATTATATTAACTGTATAAGAATTTTATTTAATATAAAATAATTCTTATTTTTAATTTTTGTAAATAATCATTGTAATAACATTATTATTTTTTAAGAGAATTATTTTTTAAAATAACTATAGATAGTTAGTATCATAATTGTTTAATCCAATAATTTATAAGCATTATTTTACCGATAAAAATATTTTTATGTATGTAGGATGCCGGGCACATCTGTTAAAGCAGTCAATTTAGGTTCCTATAATTATTTAGGATTTGCACAAAATGAAGGGAAGTGTACCGATAAAGTTGAATCATCTATATGTACGTATGGAGTGGGTGTGTGTACTACACGTCATGAATTAGGTATAATCAATCGATGTTTTTCAAATTTTGTCTCAAGATCTGTTTGTTTTTTTTTAATTTATATATATATATATTGATATAAATGTTGCTAATATTTTTAAATTTTATCTTCACTACTGCTATGATATAGTAATTTTTCATTTTTTATATAATTTTGAAAAATTTCAGTATACAAAAATAACTTTTTCTTGCTAAGCATAATGTTTGAAATATGAATGTTTTCACTGCCACAAGTGAACATTTTAATATAAAATTATGTGAAAATTTCTTTATGATGAAATTGGAGAGAATCTCATTTTCAGTATAGGATTGATATACAAATACAATAATTAAATAAAAATCTAATTTTACAGTTAGATTTTTATATAATTATTATATTTGCACTTGCTTTCTTTTAGGTTTTCATAGTTTAGTATCATTCCTGTTACACATATTTCACCTATAAAAGTTGATTTCCCACTTTTGAATTTTGAAAGTTTTTCTTCTTTTATACTCATTAGCACTTTTTGGGCTTTTAAAAATATTATTTACACTCCCACTGTTTAGGCCTAAATCTAAAATAAATTCAGAGACCAACTTTACATCAACCCCATTCATCTGATATTAAGTTTCTTAAATATTTTTTTTACTGACATATAGTACTTGATATAAGTCAAATTATAATAATATATTATATAATATGTTTTACAATATATAAATTTCTATTAATTATACTGTTTAATAGTGAAAATATAATTTTATAATGAAAATAAAATATTGAAATTTCAGTTTTCAATCTCTAAATATGTCAAAACTGTGTTTGGAAACTTTAAGTAAAAAATTCTGTAGTGTAGAACAATAGTCCTCAAGAAAAATTGAAGTTGTTAGTGCTGGACTGATTTGAAACCTTGATAATTGAAGGATGGCAGCATGGTAAAACATTTGTTGTCCATTTGAAGAACTGTGTTTAATTGCTAGTCTCATATCTTTTATATTTTCTGAAAAAGAGACCAAGATTAACTCATTAAATCCCACTTTTTCAACCTTTCAGTTGATCAGTCCGTGGTGGGCTCTGAGCAGTCGTGGACTTTCAAAGGACTCTTCCACCATGTATATCCCTTGTGAAACTCAATAATATGAATAAACTAACTTAATTTTACTTTGATGTGATCACAATTAATAAATTTTTATTGTAAATGAAAATAATTTTTTTCAGCTATTAATAGTTGTTTGAAAATTTGTTGTTGTTGTTGTTGTTTTTTAATTAACAAAATATAATAGAATGATTTTGTTTAGTAAAAATGATTAATTTATTATAATCATATATTATAAATAACTTGCTAATTTATTCTAAATAGCTTTCTGGGACTAAGATGGGCAAACAAAATAATTGCCTTAAATAAAAATATAGAAGGATGTAAAAAATAGACAAAAGAAATATTCATTCATTTCTAGAGGGCATTTTTTTCTTCCATTACCAAAATCCTGGATCTGTTATATTGGTTAGTTTAATATAAATATAATAAATAGAAAATTAACACAGTTATATTTAGTATTTCCTTAAACTCTGTTGTCATTTATATATAGAAATATTCTTTTGTGACTACATTAAAATTGCTGATAACTGTGTATGGTCACCGTGGTTGCACTTGTACTGGTCTGAACATAAGTTGTTTATGATTGCATAAAAAACTGATTCATTGATTTCTTAGGAAAAAGAAAAAATCTCTCTTGATAGTTTGAGTTTTTTTACTTATATTAATTATTTATAACACTGAATATATTCTGAGAGACAGAGTGTTTTTTTATTCATTACCTCTTTGCTGTATATTTACTTTTTCAAAAATCAATAAATATCATTTGATTAGGTGCTAACAATTCATTATTTTGAATTGTGCAGGCAATTTGACATACAACAGGAGAAGATATACTTTTTGCATAACCAACTATAGCAATGGCTCCTCAAATAATCAAATGATATTTATAAATACGATATAATATAATAGAATGATTTGGTATGCAATAATAATCAAATGATATTTATTGCCTACAACTTTCAAGATCAACTCAAAATTGATACAAAAAAACATCCTTAATTAGTGAACAGAAAAAAATATTTTATTCCATCAAGATAATGTTAAACTACACATTACGTAAAAAATATTACAGAAAATTAAGGACTTCAATTTGGCCAAGCTCCAAATTGAAATCCTTAATTTCTCAAAAAAGAGAATGGAGATTATAAGTGATTATCATCCATTTGAGTCTAAATACTAAAGTCAAGATTGATGTTAGACTAATTCACATCAAAATCAGAATCATCTTACACAAATTAAATTAAAAATTTACCAGTAAGATGGCAACAAACTGCTGATGTCAAAATAAATATTTATCTTCTTTCAGAATTCCTCAAAAAAAAAAAAAAATATATATATATATATATATATATATATATATATATATACTTACACTAATTTGATATTTTTTAATATTTTCTAGTATCATCTATTACCTTAGATTTTAAATGAAAATTAATTTATAATTTTTTTTTACTACTAGGTACGTTGGATGTTCATCAAGAACTAGAAAAATTAGTTGCAAGATTTCTAGGAGTAGAAGATAGCATAGTCTTAGGAATGGGATTTGCCACTAATTCAACTTGTATTCCTGCTCTAGTTAATAAAGGATGCTTAATATTAAGTGATGAACTCAATCATGCTTCTCTAATTCTTGGTTGCAGACTCTCAGGTGCAGTCATCAGAGTCTTTAAACATAATGGCAAGTATCATTATTAAGATAAGGAATTAATGAGATCAAAAAATAATAATTTATTATTTATTTAATAGATATGAATGATTTAGAGGCAAAGTTGCGTAATGCTATTGTTACAGGCCATCCACGTACAAGGAGACCTTGGAAAAAAATTGTTATTATTGTTGAAGGAGTTTATAGGTAAATTGATTTTGAGGAAAAAATTTAGGATAATTTAAAAATTTGATTTAAAGTTTCTAATTTATAGTATGGAAGGTACAATAGTAAATTTACCCACTGCCATCCATTTGAAGAAAAAATATAAAGCCTATTTGTATGTGGATGAAGCTCATAGTATAGGTGCATTGGGCACTAGTGGCAGAGGTGTTGTTGATTATTATCATTGTGATCCCAAAGATGTAGATATATTAATGGGGACATTCACCAAAAGTTTTGGAGCTGCTGGAGGATATATTGCTGGTTCTAGGGTAAATTTGAAAATTAAAGTTTTTAAAATTGCAAAATTATTTAAAAATTTAAACTGTTTTGCTTTCTAGGAATTAATTGATTATTTGAGGAGCCATTGCTATAGTTTTAGTTATGCAACAAGTATATCTTCTCCTGTTGTATGTCAAATTGCTTGTACAATGAAAATTATTATGGGTGAAGATGGAAATAATGAAGGTAACAATATTTGAAATATGTTAGAACAGTGATTAGCCACTTATTTTTTATTTTATTATTCATTATTTAACAGAATTTTTTTATTTCTCATATTTTTACAAACATAGAATAATTATTTATTATAAAATATTATTAATTTGTTACAAACTGATTGATTGAAATTCTGTTGTATATATGATGGCATGCAAAAGTTTCTGGTCAGATGAGAAGTTTGCTCTAACTTCTGAAGGCAAAGCTCTGTCAGATCTGTATAACATCTGAATGCTGTCTGACCTATGAAAAAAAATCAACATTATAATAAATGAGTTCTGTTTTTTTAAATAATTTTATTGACAAAGAAAACAAAATTACAAATGCAAAAGTTTCTGGCCAGAGAAAAATAGAGCAAAGAAATGAGGTATTTTAGATAAATTTTATGCAAAATACATGAAATAAACTTAATATTTTTTGTATCCATAACTTTTGCTGCTATTACAGCTTGACAATGACATGACATTGATGCAGTCAATTTACAGATGCAATACAGGGGAATTATTTTCCATTCTTCTAGGTTCTTTAATAATTCCATCTGATTTGAATGGCATTCTTGTTCTTATTTGTTGTTGACCAACAACAAGTGTTCAATGTTAAGAGCCCACAAGTGTTCATTAGGATTTAGATCTGGGGACTGAAAGGACCACTTTAAAACTTTAACCCCCTTTGATGCAAGATACTCCTTGACAATGAGCGGTGCTAGGGTCATTATCATGTTGAAAAATTTAATTCTCTGGCACACATGTTCTGCATATGGGAAGTGGTTGTTGCATAAGATATTTTATACATAGGACCATTTATAGTTCCATTGATTTGAGCTAAAGGCCCTACTCCTTGAGTTGAAAAAAATACCCAAATATATATATATATATAAGAATATTTCCTTCACCATGTTTGACTGTTGGATCTGATATCTGTGACTATTCCAGGCATTGGTAGGATGTCTCACGTACTTTCTACCTTCACTTCCAAAGGTATTAAACTTTGATTCATCAGAGAAAGCAACCCTTTTCCAATCATCAACTGTCCATATCTGATGTTCTATAGCATACTTCAGATGCACCTTCTGCTTTTTCTTATTGATCAGTTGTTTTTTTAACTCCAGTACGATCAAAAAGTCCCACATCATGCAATCGTCTTTTTACTGAGCTATGGCTCACATCATCGTCATCAGCATCAAGAAACTGAGGAGCAATATCTGCTGCAGTCATTTTTAGATCTACCACAAAATATAAACTGAACTTGCAAACTTGCTAATTCTATATAATAATAATAAGGTTTTATTATTATTATTATTATTATTATTATTATAACGGTTAACATGACTCTGCAAATCCAGAGTTCTGTCTGAGTTCAGGTTTTTTACTATTTTCTAACTTAGATCATTGATTGTTTTAAATATATTTTAAGTTTAACATCTAACTGACAATGTAAACAACCGGAAACTTACAACTATAAGTATCAAATGAGTGTTAGAACTAGACTGACAAAAACGACATTAGAAACTTACATTAATAAATTGAATGAATTCTCAAAACAAGTACATAAATATTAAAATACTGCTTTTCATTAATTTTCTAAATCCAAGTAAAAAAGCATGCACTAGACAGCAGGTAAAAAACCAAAAATGATTTCATGAAATCATTTTTTGTTTTTTACCTGCTGTCTAGTGCTTGCTTTTTTACTTGGATTCTCAAAACAAGTTAAATAATAAAAAATATATAATTTTATTAGACTCAGAAGCCAATTACAAAAGTGGTTTCTGAGTCTAATAAATTTAGATTTTTTATTATTTAATCAAAGCTTTAATAAAGCAACAAAACCTATTTAATCAAAATTCAAATATCCAAAATCAAATTATTCACAAGCAATAAACCTTAAAGACTTCTTAAATTCTACTACCTCCACAACTGATACAAATTTCAAACCATTTGTAGACCTTTACAAGAATTCAAATGTCACTCAACTAATGTTACTTTGAGACCAATACTTCTCCGTGTCGTCAGATACGTGAGTTTTTCTGTTGAGTGACTTACAGTCCGCATTGCTTCATTTACATAAATTTGTGCAACAAGTTTAAATTTTATTAGTTTACAGGAGTAAATCTATTCGTGTCATCATCTTTAGAATTTAAATCATAAACCGAACAAAACATCGATAAAAGATCATTCTTATTTTTTTTATATTGGATCAGTGGTAAAATTATGTAGAGGAGATGACATCACAAACCGAGAAAGCTTCTTTGGTAGATGGATGTCCATTCCATAAGCACGTGATTACCAAACACTAAGACAGAGAACATGGAAGTAAGTTAACTCTTAAACAAAATATAATATATTAAATAATAATGAATATAATGATAAAATAATAAGAGCCTAAGAAAATAATAGATAAGTCAAAGTCAATCTCTTCACAAACTTTCTTCTTCAAATACTGTTGTCCTTATAATGATTTGCATTTTCATAGTGCTGTTGAGTGCTGCTAAAGTATGGAATGTTGGTTTGGTCAGAAACTTTTGCACATACATTATCTTGGTATTTGTGAATTGTAATAATACCTCTTTGCATATAATCATAATTTTGCTTCATCATTAGCTGTATTTGGACTGTTTCAAATACTTCTTTCTATTAATTTTCATTTTTATATTTCATGTTTTATAAAAGTGCATAGCATTTATCTTATCTTATCTGGCGAGAAACATTTGTACATCATTGTATATATATATCTCTTCTAGAATTTCACATTAAAAATTCTTGTGCTACAAAATCTAAGACTGTGAATTCCAAGCATATGTATATTTATATATGTCCTCTTGAGTGCCTTTGACATCTATAGAAATCAAGGAAGGAGGGATAAAGATGATAAAAACAATATATATATAAATTTGAATAGAAACACATTCAATTCTGTTTTGTGATTTGATTGAGACATTTTAAATTGATGCAAGTTCATATGATTTTTTTATGAATAAAGCTCAAAGTTTATTTTAAGTATTAGGTTAAGTTATATTTTTTGATACTGAGTTTCATTAATAGTGGGAAATATCAGTTGTTGATTGTCATTAAATTTTTGTATATGCAGTGGATGTTCGCACATCCTGAAGTGATTGAATGTCCTCTTCCTTTAAATATTAAAAAAAAATAAGAAATATGATTTAACTTTTGCTTTTTAATATAGAATATTTTGTTGTTAACATTAAAACTAGATCAAAAATAAATGTAATTTAATGCAAGTAGTTTATTCCAATAAATGTTTTTATATTTAGATTGCTTTATTCATATCTTCATTATGATGCTTAATATGAATACACAGAAAACTGAACAACAGTTAAATCAATAATTTTTATCATTATCATTTTTGATTGTGTTAATAAAATCAATTGAAAATTGCCATTGTCATTTTTGTCTTTTTGTGCTCATCTTATAATAAATTTAAATAGCAATGATGTTTTGATAATCATAGTTGTGCAAAATTAGTTTAATATTACAAACTTAGATTTTTAACGACCATCGTGTATAAATATAAAAATCTAATGTTTATAACTTTGGAATATAATTTTCAGGAAAGAAACGCATTGCACAACTTGCCCACAATACACGGTATTTCAGACAGAAATTGAAAGAAATGGGCTTCATCATTTATGGTAATAAAGATTCTCCTGTAGTTCCACTTCTTCTGTTCCTTCCAGCAAAACTTGCGTAAGTATAGTAATAATTTGAATTTGAATTGTTTTTTATATATATCATATCCCAATTCACATATATCAATAATTAAAAAAACATCAAGAATTGCATATTGATACTATAATCGACTAAAACTACTATTCTACTATTCTAAAGTTTATAAAATTTAATATAAAAATTTTATAAACTTTAGAATTTTCTTATTAACTGTTTTTCTTATATAAATCTTAGTTTTCTTGATATCGATTTCTCTCATTTTTGCAAAGGAATGTTTTCTCATTTCAATTATCAGTACCTATATTTAAAAAATTTAGTGAATGAAAAGATATCAAACCAATTTATCCAATAAATCAGTGGAAAGTGCATTAGTTAACAATAATTGTTTTTCTCCATTTGTATTTTAAGATTTGTATCAAAATTAATAAGTAAATTTATAAAATAAAATTAAAATTGTTAAACATCTAATAGATTTATTATAAACTTATTATCAGTATATTTGAAAAAATGACCACTTCCAATCAGATATTTCATAATACACAGAATGTTCTTAATAATTGTAACCATACACTGAACCAATACAGAATCATTGATTTTGCACTGGAATCAGTATCAATTGTAAGAATCCAACCCCATTTCAGACCTTAAAACCAGATAGACTGAGATTGTTACCTCTTACAAAAAATTTCTTTTTCCTGTCAAAAATTTCGAAGATAAACTTCGTTTCCATCACTAAACTTATCTAAATCTTTACATCAATTCCCAAAAAAGGGAAAAAGAAGGTAGATCGACGCAGAGCATTGACATGTGAGATCATCTTCCCGATTAGTTGTCCTCTAACCGAAGGAAATTCAGTATCTGCACAACGGATGAAATATATGGACCTTCGCTATAAAAAGACTGGAAAAAGAGTCTGAAAGAAGAGAAATCAAAAGATTTGCTCTCAATGACGAAGAAGATCCTCATACCCAAAAGTGAAGTCAACTAGAGTCTCATCCCAGAAGAAATCGACAAAATCTTCATCGGAGTAGAAAGGTCTCCTGTCACAGAGAGGGAACAAAGCCACCGATCTCTAGTGCCACTGATAACTCTGTGTTTATACATCTCTCATTTCTTTCTGACTAAAGACTTAAATTAAAATAATTAGTGAACTATATTTTGTCAAACAAGAAGTTGTGATCTCCTGTCAAGAATTACAAACAGGTATTTGTCTTCCCGTAGCAGCATCGTTAAACCTAACGTTGCAAGATTAAAGATTGTATCGAGTCTCTCTCTCTTAATAAAAAGGAGTCTAGTCATCATACCATCTACTCTGGGTCATAAGTGCTATGCAGAGTTCATTCTCCCATCCTTACTCATAAACCATATACTGCTCATTAGGCCCACGCCTGTTTTAGTGTTGCACGCTGACATTAGACTGGTGTCAGAAATCCTGATAATATACCGCGAGGTCCTGGAAGTTCCATAGCGGTGTCAGAAGTAGGATTCTGGGATTGATAAAATCTTATTGAGGTAAAGAGGAACCAGAAAGGGATGGAAAAGTTAGCAATAACCTCAAAGATGGCCAATGAAAATCTGCCTGACACTTCAAATCAACCAGAGACAACTCCTATGGGATTGTTTGCTTTCTCAAGTATGATTCCGAGCTTCGGGGGAAGAGACCCAATGCATAACAGACTATTTTGATATTATTGACAAGATAGGTACATTAGCCAATTGGAACGAACATCAACTTTTGGGTATCTCTAAATGCAAACTTACAGGGATAGCACGAGATTATGTGTG
>WUQG02038095.1:0-10767 GCA_011317285.2 Androctonus mauritanicus | reverse complement strand
TTATAATGACTCCGGTAATAAGAGTCAGTCAGTGACTACTGTACTTGGCTTAGAGTCACTGCCGTGCCTCTTGATATTCCTCAATGGATTACTATCACATTTTGTATTATATTTCACATTTAATAATTTCAAAATAACCATTAGCAATTAGAAAAGGCTACACTTTGGTTCATTTATAAAATAATATATGAATATTAGGACTGCAGTAGAAACAATCAAACTAAGTGTATGGTAGTAAAAGAATAAAATTTTATAATTTCATACAAAGCACAATGAGCAGTAGCCTAATATGAACTTAGATTCGACAATAAAATTTATAAATAATTCACTTCTGTTTATTTATTTTTCAATAAATCAAAATAAAGCTGGCTTTTTAATAACTGTAGATCAGGAAATTGTGCAATTTTTTGGGTGCATAGATTATTTAGTTAGAAGAGGAAACAGCAAGCTAGTGGCAATGAAAAAAAAATAGATGCATTTTGCCAGAATCCTCCACTTTATAAAGTATAATTGAAATTTAAATAATTTTATCAATCATGCTTTATATTTCTTATTTATGCAACATTTGGATATTTGATTTACATAAAATCAATGAATGTTTGACTGAATTTAATTAATAAAGTAATATTTTTTTTTCTTTTGTCACCAGTGATTATATTTTTTTAAATTTATTTTTGGAATTTTTCTATTGTCATTTATTAATATTATTTAAGATTATTACTTTGAATATTTTTATCATATTGATTCATATGTTATATGTTTAATATTATTATTATTATTTCTAGAGCTAATGGCAATAGTAAAAATAAATTCTTAATGTTTAATTTGGTTTCTTCTTTTTTGGAAATTTGTTTACATATTTGTATATCTATTTTCATTATAAGGTGATGTAAATTGTAAATGAGAACTGAAATGCTAAAACATATTTTTTAACATTACGCTGTTATTTTCTTATTTAAGGCTAGTTTCTGATTATGTTTAATGTTTTATGTTAGTTTTATTAACTTAATTGATAAAAAGCATCAACAGTTTTCATAAAGATTTGAGTTATTTTGAAACAAAATATTAAAAAAAACAATAACAATATATAAGGTTGATGTCAATTGATATTAGTATAAATAATGGAACGATTATATTGACTGATATTATATAAATTTTGATTTTCAAGTAGTTTCGCCAGAAAAACAAATTCTTATGTTATCAAAAATTTTCTTTACAGTACATTAGTGCATGTTTTCAATATTAAAATCAAATTGAATAAAATTTTATAAATTTCAAATTAAATTATGTTAGTAATTAACATTTTACAAACCTTAATCATAGCACTTACTTATTGCCAAGACGAATTCCAGACATAGAATATAAATGGAAGAATTGAACAATGATTTTAATGACATGTTTATTTTGTTAAGTCAGTTTTATCTGACTGACAGGCGATTGACACATTCTATCATAGATATTTACAATGTAAAAAGATAATTTAGCTAATATAAACATATCACAAATGATTCCTCCCACTATATACCCAAGTAAACAATATACACATTTGTCATCAATGTCAATAGCAAGCTTGCCAGATACATTTATCTCAATAAAATGTACTGTATTGTATTTTTTTCATAAAACCTTAAAGTCTATTATTTAGTAATTTAAAATTAAAATGCAATATATATTACATATATTCAATACATATTAAAGTCATTTGATTGTTATTCAAATTTTACTTCATACAATCTATTGATATAAAATCATTATTATTGAGACCTCGAGATATATGCCCTTGCGTGCGTATGCTCAACTAATTGACTGATTTTTTTCATCGCAAAATTTGACTGTATGTCTCACTCATCGATATACATACATATTTATATTATAAATGGAGAATTGGCTCATTCTATGTTGGATCTGCTATGATTATTCATTATAAGGCTAAGTGTTCAAGATTTATTATATTCTGATGACGTATATTCATTGTATATATAAGAAAAGAATGATCGTAAAATCTATATACAATTTTTAATTAATATTTTATATAATCGAAATCCAAATTAAAAAATAAAAGTGCCAATTCATTGCTCTTTATTGGAAGTCCTTTCTCTGCTTTTATGCTATTTTTCATCCTATGGGATACTAAGTGGAAGACATTTCAGTGCTCTCCATCCACCGCTTTCATCCATAATTGGTGCGGTTGTCGCGGGAAGCATGAGGTCCAGATATCGGGGCGGATCACTCCTGAAAAAATCTAGAAGTAGGAAATTAAATCAGGATTGGCAGAATGGTCGGGTGATAAAGCGCAGTTATATCAACTAAATGATCAGGGTCCAATTTCTGGGTCGGGCATCTCCAAAATTTTTTCAGAAGTGATCCGGCCTAGCTCATTGAATTCCATCTTTCACCTGACGGACAATCCCATCTTGGGTGTGAGCACCCGTGGTGGATATGAAATGCTCTATCGTTTAGTAGCTTTCGGTTGGAAATCAGAATAAAATAATAAAGACTCCCCTTGCCGTATGAAACAGAGTATCGGATTGAATATTGGTATTAACTTTAGGAACAAAAAACTAACTGTATTCCATTCCAACTGATTCAAAACACTTCTTTAACTGTATTCCATTCCAACTGATGATGGTATCGTAGATGCCGAAAACGTTTTTGCTTTCTATTAAACTTAGTTGTTTTTGTTAAGCCTAGTTATTTTCTACTGCTTTTTTATGCTGTTTTTTGGAACTTTAATAATTGGTGTTAACCCTTGGAAAATTTATTCGTGGATCCAGGCTTAGTTCGCTGATTCCTATCCTCTCCAAACGGTCCATCTAATCTCTTCACAAGGCTTGTATGAGCTTCGCCACTATAGCAATTAACAAATTCGAAAGTAATATCACCTACCATGCAGATCGGAGGATAAAGATCAACTATAACCTCCACAAGAGAGAGAGAGAGAGAGCGAATAATATCACCTATTGACAAAAGAAAGAGAATCTATATCTCCAGATTTTTTTAAGGGAACGTTTTTCTTTATTAACAGATGACATCATTTTTGAACCTGTTGATCTTTTTAGTGGCGGAGTTCATTCAAGCCCTGTAGAGAGATTATCCTGAACTCAAAGTAGAAGTACCAAACACTTTTAAACGATCATTAGCTGATTTGTATATTAAAATGAAAGACACAGTCAGCTCTGTAGATATAGCCGACCAAAGATGTGGATTCCATTTAAACTGGGTTCTGAAATGGGTCTATCTTTTAATATATGGCAAAAATGGAAAACAGTATCAAAAATTAAAAACACGAGATCATTAGGTTATGCTAATGGAGATTATTACATTATATTTGTATTACATGAAAATCTTAAGAATAGTCATCTCGAATTTCCTAAGTGGAGAAAAAGCTGTTCTCGCACTAATATAAGAATTATTATAAATGAATAAATGAATCTGACTATACAAAATATTTTTAATCATGAAAGACATTGGTTCTGATTAAACCATCGATATACAGTACATCCTCGGATTAAACTAAATAAATATGAATGCATTCGTGTATTCTAGAATTTATTTTTCATACAAAAATAAATGAAATCATAAAAATGATTGCAAAATTTGTTAATTTAAAGATAAGAAATGCGACTTTTCTGTCAGTTAATATATTAATTATTCTTTATGTACTGATTTATTTAAACTTTTGAAACATTGAAACGTTTGAATACTGTAATCTAATTCGATGATTTGAAATAAACAAACTACATAAGAATTCGTAATAAAATAAGCAAATAAATTAGCATTAGTAGATGATTTAAAATTTCAATCTTTTACTTTTTATTTTTATTTAAAAAGAAATTCGATTCTATTCTTCAATAATTCGGTTAAATTTTTAACAGAAAAATTTCTATATATAATGAATTGAAATATTTTTTTATTTTTAAATTATTAGTATCGAACTTCGCAAAAATATAAATGCATTAAAAAAAATATTTAGAAAATATAAAAATTTAATCAAACCGAAAATTACGTCATTTACAATTCGGCGCTACGATAACTAACAGATTGTATAGCAATGCTGAGAACGATGCAGTGAGTTTGAAAAATCCTTTGAAATTTCATTTTATATGTTGATTATTTCACTATTTTTAATTCTAAAATGAAACAAGAAATGAATGCGACAGAATTAAAGGATCTGGGAAATAAGTTTTTCAGTGCTAGAAAATACGAAGAAGCTGTTGCTTGTTATAGCAAAGCAATTGTGAGTTTTTACCTATTTTCCTTTAATTAAAAACTGGTTTTCTCTTTTACGTCTTTAAAACTTTCTGCGAATACATTTTAATTTAAACATTCGAAGATAAGATGCACAATCTGATATTAATTAAAAAATAGAAAAGGCTATACAATTATATATTTTTGATGATTATACAGTAGTTTGAACATTTTTCATTACATTTCCAATTAATAAATCGCGCAGTCATAATTTTTATGCTGATACAAAAAAAAAGTTGCAAAACGCTTAGATGAATTTATCTAATCATATGATCGAAATTTAAAATATATAATTTTTAAATTGTTTGCTTAATGCTTAAATAATATAATGGATCTCACAAAAAAATCATTTCAACGTAAAAATAAACATAAACTTTTTCATTTCGTCTCATTGGCAAGCATTTGTTGATTCTGAAAACTGATAAATAACACTGTCATATTATTTGTAGCCTATCTAACTTTTACTTCAGTTTAAATTTATCAAATTTAAATATGAAGAATTAGTGATATGAGTAAAGATTAATTATTTATATAAGAAATAATAAATTTGCATGATGAATTTAATATTTATTTTATATAATTAGACATATATAATTTAAACATTGTTTTAAAATGGAGCTATGTTAAAATTTTTTCTTTTAGTGATTTTTTTGCTTGATAAAACTAAATAATTTTTATAATAATTTTAGGAATTGTTATATAGAAAAAACTTTCTATTTATTAGATATATTAAAAATTCTAAAATAAATCAATAGTAATACTAAAATAAAAATAGCCAAACATAAACATTGATTTTACTTTTCGTTATGTTTAATAATAGAAATTACATATTAAACACTGAAGAATTTATATTTAGATTTCATAATAATTAGTTTAAAAATAATAGAAACTCTTTAGTGTAAAATAATATGATTGATAATTGTTCTAGATAATTGTATATGATTAAATATTAATGCAAGTCCATTTCTCTAATTGGCTGAATGATCTCTGGAAATGGTTTTGCAAAGTGATTATTTATTTTAGTTTTTTCAGCCAAAATTAACAATTAGTAACAAATTAGGAAAAAATTAACAATTAGTAACAAATGAATATATAAAAGAAAAAATATGATGTAGAATTTTTCATTATTTAATCCATTAGAATAATGGAATACATAAATTGAACTTATATCCAAATTTGTTATTGAAACTGGAAGAAATCAATAACCAATTTAAATCATTTTTAAAACATTATGAAGAAAATGAAACATGTTTAGGTTAAAATTGCATAACTATTTAGTGAGTTTGCTTTATTGGTACTTTATATTTATATATTTATCAAAAATGATTGTATTTTGAGAAATTTAAATAATATCAGGTTCAAATTGACTTTTCAGAATCATATTAGATTAAACTGGCTTGTAGGTACTCATCATATTTAGTAGAATATAAATAAAAGCACATTAAACGATGATATAAAATTTTGTATCATTTGTTTATTGTACTTTTATTCATATTATGTTAACTGAAACAGTAATTCCTTGTTCACCATTGAGGTGTATATTCCTGAAAAATATTATGATTGGCAAGATCAAGATCCTATAGAAAGTAAGTGGCTATGGGAAAAATATAGAATTATATATATAATAAATTTTAGTTTTCATTTATATAATGAAAACCATCTATTGTATAAACTGTATTTCATTTATAAATATATTCTAAAGTTGTCCATATATTAAAGGGCCTTTTTCTTTTTTCTAAATTATGATTGTAAAATATATAAAATATTTTAGAACTTTTTCATGTTTCACATAAAAACATTTATCTTACATCCATTTTATGCTTCATTCTTTTTGATATTTTTAATTGAGAATGTAAAAACTTTGCTAATATTGCATTTCCTATACCAATCTTATTGAGTACTTTTATTTTCTCTCCAATATTATAATTTTCTTGATCTTTTCACACATTTATTTGCAGCACTTTTTTAATGTTTAGAGGCCATAAAAAAAGAAAAAAATTTCTATATAATACAATAGTTTTGCTGAACATTACAAACTACATCCAAAATATGGCCAAGAAAAATAATAGTTGAAAATATAAATCTTATAAAAGTAGCAATAAAATACCCATTGAGATATATAGTTCAATTATAGTTATTTCCATTAGCAATGATGAATATAAATATAATTGAGATGTCAATACAATTTTTTTTGTTTGTTTAAGGGAACTGAATATCACATTTGTATAAAGATCACAGAATTTAAAATTTGGCATGGAAAAATAAAAGTATATTATCTAAATATGATGATTAAGAAGAGATTACTGTTTTTTGACAAATTTTTTGGTTTATAGTAATATTCTACCATGGTATTTAGATATTTCATGGAATATCTTATATAAATTAATTGAAGAAACTAATTTTCTACATGTTAATAAATATTATTGCAAAAAGTACTTTTTACAAAATGATGAAATTCTTCAAGATTATGTCAATCAATCAGCCATGGTTACATATAAGAGATGTTCACTTTCCATTTGAAAAATCTGAAATTAATTCCTAAGGCTCATCTCTCCAGAATTTTTAGAAATTCTGGTTTATTGATTTTCTTTTGGTTTATATTGGTCAGAATGATTCTGCCAGTTGTTAATTTGTAAAATAAAAGGCATAAATCATTTCATTCTTCACTTCCTATTTTTTGTTTTTTTATAAACATAAATCATGACTTAAGATATATAGGCTTTCCCGATCTTACAGTCTTTTTTAATTATTTCATTTGTAGGTTTTATAATATGGATTCAGAACTGTTAATGAAACCTGGTAATATTGTTAAGAAACACAGGTGAATTTATATTGTATCTATATCCATTTGAAATAATATATGTTGAAATTTCCTTTAATTTGAATGCTTCTATGTTTGTAGTCTAAACATATCAGTTTTATACCCTTTTAATAATACATATCGTTACCAAAAAATGCATTAGTTAAATTGAAGCTTCTGGCTTCAATATAGTAATTACTGTCTATTGAACATATTTTTTGTGAAATTTAAAAATACTGTATTCAGTTTTTGAAATAAATTGATTTATTTAAAATTTAAAATGCATAATATCAGTTAAAATTAAATAATCTTATTCTGCAATTAATTTTAAATTATAATATATTAAAGATTTGACAGCTAATATAATAATAATATAACCTCTGCAATATTGTTAATGTATAATTTGTGCTCAACTCCATTATCATCTATTAGCAAATTATAGAATTTATATTATTTTATATTCTATAACTATACCAAGTGGGATGCCTGGGTGTTTTTGAGACATAATTTCTCCTATATGTGTTTATAAACATTTTATCTACTGTTATGTTGTTGTGATTTTTCCTTTAGGAGTGAAAGGCAGAATTCATCCATTGTCTCATCCATATGATATAAAAGTTTACTAAAAGATGGCCCTCTTTTCCACTAATGATCTGCCATACTTTTGGTGGGATTTTTTCCCCCTATCCTCATTCCTATATTCTTCTCACTTCATCCTTTTTTCTTCAGTGTTAAACCACTGAGTACAACTTATATTTCTTTCAAAAGATCTGACATTCAATTGCTCATATATATATATATATATATATATGATATTAGCATTTTACATCATAGTGATTGCATATATCAATGCTGTCTGGTGATGTCATCTATTGTTATCTCACAGTTACAATGACATCATATTCACACAATAATTATATCATCATTGGAATCCTGCAACTGATTTCAGAATTATTACCCTAACAGTTGTCTTGAATATCTGATGGTATTATATTTGGGCCCATAATCTATTTTAGAATTATTACCCTTGAATTTAGTAGTATTCTAACTTTAAATCTTTTCAAGTAATCAAAGGATCTAGCAACATCTAAATTTCATCAGGTCTGAAGAATGAAATATATATTTGTTCCACATGTGGTTCTGAAATGCTCTAACTCCAGACAGATTTTGATCACATTTGACACTATATTATCCATGGTCATAGAGATATGCTACTGAATTTTCAAGGCCTCAGTTCATTTTATCAGGACTTGACTACTACAGACAACAGATTTTTGCCTTTATTATTATGGATATTATAATTATAAGATGTTAAATTAACACATAAATTAATCTTATTTTTTTTATTTTGATAATTATTAAAAAAATATTCTTTTAAATTATGGACAACTTTTTATCAAATTTTCCAATTTAACTTCAAAATAAAAAGTATAAATTTAAATTCAGTAGGTAAGCAAGGAATACTGCTAGATTTATATAAATATTCAAAATTGAATATGAAAATCTTATTCAAAATATTATAATTTAGGATTTATTTTCACTCCAGCATTTTTTTTGTGAGAAATTTACTTGTCAGATCCACATTCTTGAAGTTTGATTGCTTGCAATCCTTATTTTTTTTTATAAATGTTCACAGAATTGATGAAAAATCATTAATGCAAGAGCAGTAAGAAAAAATCATTATCAAGTAAACAAACTTACTAGGGAATAATAATTAAATAATAACCTAATATCAACTAAATAACCATAGTATTATAAATTAATTTAGAAATAACTGAAATTAATGATTAAATTAAATATAGTAACTATGGCTCATCTGTTGACTAATAACTAAATTAGAAATTTTAATACTTATCTGAAAATGGAATTTGTCCTGACCTGAAATCAAACCACGGACCAGCTGATAAGATGTTAGGAAAATGTCTTAACATCTTACCAGCTGAACTATGGGATACTAGATAAATTTCCTCTTCAGATAGTTCATGTAACAGAAATTTAGAGAAAGAAATATCTTGGAGAGGTCAACAAGCTAACTCTTTAGCCATGAGTCCTCTATGGCAAAGCTGGGGATTATAGACCAGCTCAGTAAAGTAAATATATATCAAACAAACTAACTTACTATTGATTAATGATCAAACAATAAATCGGTCAGGACAAATTTCATTTTCAGATAAATATTAAAATTTCTAGTTTAGTTATTAGTCAATAGATGAAGCCACATTGGTTATATTTAATTTAATTATTAATTTCAATTACAGACACTCCTCTACTTATGAACATTCATAGTTATGAATGTGAAATTTCATGAAATTTCAAAAATTCAATAATTTCAAACAATATGATAGCAGAATATTATAGTAACCAATATGATGTAAAATTACATAGTGAGTGTACTGATGTAATATATTACATCAGTATTTCAAAATGCAGTGATTAATAAAAAAATCCTCTCTATATATTCAGTACTTTTCATTAAAATCTGTGAAATAAGAAACTTTTAATTGATCTAGTTGTGAAATATATTACAAAATACAGTATATAAAGTTATTTCAGTACTTTTGGAGCCAAAATAATAACAGTGTCTGAATTATTAATAACTTGATTTACAAACAAACCTTGTGTATGAATTATGTTTGTATCTAGAGAAATCAAGAAATCAAATTTGTAATGCTAAGATTATTTGGCTGATATTTGGTTATTGTTTGACAAAAATCATTAGTAATCTTGATTCTAGTATACTAAAAATTGATTATATGATATAGTGTGTTAACTTTTTACAAAATTTGAGTCTTGAAAAGAACTGTTTTACTTTAATGTAGGGCTTTCATTATCAGATGGCAATGAATAATCAATTTATTAGGATTACTAATATTATTTGAAATTCTTGATTTCTTTTCATCTTGTATATCAAATGATTGACCTTCCTTTATAATAGTATACAGATACAGATAGTCCTTGATTTATTTCTTCAATTTAAGATGACAAGGTTTATTCAAATTCTGCCATCTTAAATCGGAGCAGATCATAATTCAGAAATGCCCAATATTTATGGATTGCCTTCTACTAATATTTATTATTATACTCCACTTTATTGTAATAAGCTTAAAAACCACAAATACAAAAACCAGATACAAAAAAAGATGCTTTTTTTATATCAGACCATTTCTCAGGGACTCTTAATACTTTGTCAATTGCATTGACTAATCCCAGAATTTATTGATAATATTGTTGTCATAGGTTGAGAATTACCTATATTTCTTAACTTACACAGATAATTGGGACCAAAACTTTTTACATAATTCAAATTTCATGGAAGTCAGAAAAATGATTTTTTAACAAAAATGCTGGAACAAAAACTGTTGAGTTTTCTGCAAAGTTCATATGTTTTTTACAAGTAAACAAAACAAAATTTTCAAATTTAATGATATCTTTATTTAATAAAATAATTTCCATTTGAGTTTGCAACCTTTTCCCATTGAGTCAATAGTTTCATGATGCAATCTTTGAAAAATTTTGATAGTTTTGATTGAAAATATGTTTTTAAATGGTTTTTGACTTCTTCAATATTTTCAAATATTTTTTCTTTTAGAGAATTTTGTAGTGATTGAAAAATATAGTAAACTAGAAAATAGAATCTGATAGAAAAAGATGGTGCAATATCTGACAAGTATGGAAGATGAATTGGACTCTTCAGCCAAACTCCTTTAATTTCTGCTGGA
>WUQG02038084.1:0-10767 GCA_011317285.2 Androctonus mauritanicus | reverse complement strand
GTGTAGGAAGTATGAATAACTTGAAGTAATGAATATTTATTTATTATTTAATAAATATTCATTACTTCAAGTTATTCATACTTCCTACACGGAAGTAGATTTCTTTCAACTGTTTTTTTCTTTTCAACTGTTTTATTCTTATTTTATGTGTATTTTTCTGTTTAAAGACCCATTATTTAATGTGTATTGCAGTACTTATAAATAATTACAGTATATGCAGTGTACAGTACTATATACAGTATTATAATTACAGTAATCTTTATTTAATTTTTTAAGCACTAACTATTAATATTTAGTAAATAAAATCGTATTTTTTATGGGTAGTTGTTTGATGTGGCATCTTTCTGAACTGCGTTGTAAAACTGCATCAGTATTGTCTGCGTCGTTTTTGCTTCAGATCTAACCTCTCGCGTAAGGAGCAAATGCGCAGGAAGTTAGGTGTTTAAATTTGAGGCTGCGTTCAAGCATAGGGTCACATTCTTCTGCGGGTCTTCGGACGATATGAACAAGCTTTTGGCCTGCGGTCTATGGAGTGAGCAAGGATTGATAATGAGACTTTTCATGCAAAACGAGACAGAGACTATGTTTGGTAACAAACAACTTCCTTTATTAGAGAGAGGATTTACGTTGGTAACAATATTTTCACCGGTCAGTGGGATTCCGCGAATAAGCGCGAAAGCGCCGCGGAATCGATTTTATGGTTAGAAATAAATTTCCGCGAATAACGAAAATCGACTATATAATAAAATGCATATTTATATTATTAACTCGTATATTAAATATATAATGGAGCGACTTTGTGGTTTGATTTCTAAAATAAACATTAATATTTTAAATATTTATTTTTAGAAATCGCTATTCAAATTCTCCTAAACGACCTTTATTGCTGAATTCAGAGGAGTAATTTCATAAGTACAGAAGGAATATGTAGCATTTGCGTGTATATTATATAAAATTATTTCATCGAATATTACGCTTATTGCTTAATGTATTTGCTAGGCAATAGTTGTTTCACTTATTGAAAGTTAGCAAAATTGTTTTAAATCAGGCCATGTGATTATAAATAATTTTACTGATGCGAAAAAAGATTTTATGCTTTTGAACTTGCCAATGATTTATTATTGTAGTAATCTTATATATTTTCAAATTATCTGCCCCGGTATATTTAAAAAACTATCAATCATACAATTTGTAATCCAATATCTTTTTATAAGTTAGACTTTAATTATTCAATTTACTCATAAGTATCATTTAATTCCAGGTTGTTTACTTTTCTGCTGACTGAAACATGATGATGATTATAGCTTCTGATACATAGTGCTATTATTGTCAGCGTTATAATAACCCCGGAAACCACGTGATGTAGTGAATATATCTTTAAACTATAATTCTAGCGTAATTTATAATATTCATTATGTGTGCAATAGTCGGCCAGTTGAATGCACAAATGCTACCTTTAAGATGAAGATTTTTAGGAGGGATCCGGACCCGGCATTAAATCCCGTTCTTCAAATTTTCGGTTGATCCTATTAGAAGTGTTGGCCAGTCTATAGTGGCTCTAGAAGTTCCATGCTACAACATGAAGTAGGATTCAAATTTGGTATTCAAGTACGCAAATAAGTTCTACTTCTCCGGACTAACAATTCCTTAATTCTTCAATTTTAATATGGCACATCTTTTTAGTTTGTTCAGATAATTTCGTTGTACATATGACAACGATTATTTTATACTTTATTATAAAAGAGTGAAAAGAATAATTACTGGAACTTACCTCTGATTCAAATCAAGAGGATAAACATCATCATATATCTAAGCATTATTTGGTGGCTATGCTGCAGTTAGTACTATGCTCTGAACTAATTTATAAATGAATAATTTTTTGAATAACTAATGTATTTTCGTGAAATGTAGCAGGAAGATCGGGTCTTCGAAGATGATTTTAAGCATTAATTAATTAATCTTCAAATTTTGCACGGTGGATAGTGTAAGGTATTCATCAATCATCCTTTGAACTGTTTAAAGTGATTTTATGAATTATCAAGCCGTAATGAGAAATATTTTAATCTTCTAACTATAAAGTCATAATTCCAAAAGTAAGCGATTGTTTCTTTCAAAACGATATATTACCTACATTTCTCAGTAGACATATTGTCTGTCTATGGAGCCATAAATCTCCATAAAATGGGAATAGAGCGTTAAAAATTCGGCATAACTTCTACCATGACTTTGCATTAATCTGGTTAAAACTGCCATAGGAGTTGGATATTTTAGAGAGCAGTAAAAATGCGTGTAAATCCTCGAGACTTTGGTTGGAATTTAAATGTTGTTCCGTTATATTTTCTGGAAAGATTTAAGGTTTTATTAAGATATGAGATAATTCCAGGATGGATAATTGGGTTTAAAATATGACGTTATAGGGTAAACTAGATCATTAGGGGATAATAATTCTGAAATAATGACACAATCTCAAAGTTGATGTCATCATAACGTCGATCTGACATTTTGATGACACCACAGCCTTGCAGTAATGAATAATGTTTCAAGAAGATACGTGATGTCATTATGGCTTAAAATAGTGATGTCACTTTTATATAATTCAATAAATAACGATATTATTGCGTGTAGGCTCACATTATATGGTGTCAGGATGTCATCTATTATCTAACAAAATGCATTATTGGCCTTATGGTCCGGGAAGCGCAGGTTGACAGAGCAATATGAGAGGACCGTACCAAACATTCAATGCAGTTGTATATATTTTGTAGCAATAGTTATGTTTTGTAGAAGGATAAAATTTTAAAAAAAGAAGGTGCATGCTATATTACTGTATAAATAAAGAATATTTATAAACTTATTTAATTCTTTTATACGAATTAAAGATGTTTTACAGTAATATTCCCTTTTATAGATGACAACAGTAATTAAATTATGATTGCTAAAAAATGTTGATACCTGTGAGAGGACAGGAATTGCACCCGCTTTCAGCATCAACACTAGAATAATTGTATTTTAAATAATTTTTATCGGAATAGTACCATATTTATAATTGTAATAAAAGTTTGAATTAAAACATTAGCCTAATTGTGATGAAAATTTATTGTTAAAAATGTTTGCTTTTGGAATACCGGTCTCAGATTTATAAATGAAAAATAGTGAAGTATCGATATTAAAATCTTGTCCGATGTTGTTCAGGTTGTTTACTCAAGAAAATGTTTTATAAGGAGAAGAACTAATTGAATGGCAGATTACGACACAATACGAAAATAAAGCAAAATTTCGCACTATCCATTTATTCCCATATTTTTCGTGTTTCACTCTATCACTAGCGATAATCAGGACAATCAGGATTAAATTACAAAATTATGTGACAAAGTTTGTGAAAAATTGATATTTATTTTTTAGCACAGATTCAGTTTCATTCGGAATAACATAAAATACAGACGATTTACAATTTCTTAGTAGAAACTTGCTTCCTTATGATATCGCCACTAGATATAGCATCTCTTGTCGAAATCTGTCGTTTAAGTTGCTGACGATGACGATGTCTTTGAATTCTTCGGAATGTCACTAAAGTAGATGACGGTCAATTTAATTTTCTATTTCAGCTGCATTCTAATCTCCCGTATCGATAATTCTTGATCAATATTCCAATCGATATTGATTTGATAGCTGCAGACATAATCGAGATTTTCCATCTTCTATGTCTGATAATGTAATTTGTTTGATTGCAAATTTAGTAATTGCCAATATTCACATATCCTCTGCTGGGTTATTTAAAACTTGTTTACGCTTGATACGTTGATAACTTCAGAAACAAGTTGATAACTTCAGAAAAGTCGCTGGTTTTCATTATTTTGAAAATTTTTTTCTAATCACTAAACCGATATAATTTCTTCTGTTCAGAAATTAATAATTTAGTGCTGTGGAGAGAGGAGAATTATTATAGCCATTCAATTTTTCTTGTTTTTGACTATTTCTTTAAAACGTATTCTTTTAATATCTTCGTTCATAGGTTCCAAGATTTCACTTCAAGAAAATCCTTTCTTTAATTTTTATAATCGATGATACGCCATGCTTAATTTTTATCTGAGAATTCAGTGGATTCCTCTTCATTGCCGGGCCAAAATTTTCTGGAGGAGCTTGATATGGATGAGAAGTAATTCTTATATTCATGGCATTCTAATCTCGGAGGCCAAGCTTTGATATATCGGTGAAAATTTTTGCTCGATTGCCCAATTCGCACACAATATTTTATAACATTTGATTGATGCCGTAATATTTGAATCTTCATAGATGTTCTACGTAGTGTTTACGTAATGAATCAGATTCTTCTTCTTCATTCTCTTCTATCAGGCAAATATCATGTGGATAAGAAGTAGTCTTCGATCAGATGCTTCAATTAATTTCGGTTCTTCTGCATTGGAAAAGAGATGTTTTCTTCCATATCTTATTAAGTCTAGCGATTGCTATGTCATCTCTATAACCATCTTCCAATTAATTCCATCACGATTATCGGTCAGTCCGTGATGGACTTTGAACTGCCCGCCGCCAAACGTATTTCTTAAGAGATTCGGCCACATAATTAATCTAACTTCATCATCTCCGCAGCCACCATCGATTGGAAAGTGGCTTTAAGAAGCTATTGTACTTCACCATAACTCCTCCACTCCATCACTTCTCTTCTTCTCCTCCTCCTCTTTCTCATTGTCGCCCCGGTGTTCATTCCGGGCGATCTGGCGGCGCCAAAAACGACAAAACCCAGACGGCTTAACTGGTGGCTTAGACTTCTACACCTCCGGTAGTCCCTCAGGTTGGCAACAACGAAATCGATCGAAGAAGCTTCTCCCGAGAGGAGTGGAAGTCTACGAGCGTTCTCGGTTCCGGGACCCGCACCTGAGCGGAGATGGTAACTTGGCGCCTTCGGACGGGATGGCTCTCTTCGTCGACGTCTTCCATGAGAGACTGACTGTGGGATCCCGTTTTTTCGCTGCTTCTTCTGGACCATCTCCTGATAGTTGGGTTTCTGCCGTCTGGCCCGCCACTCCTCAAACGTCTCGGATGGTGCAGGGGAATCCCGGCCCGACACCGTCCTGGAGAAACTGGAGGCAGCTGCTTCTACTCCTCTTTCTAGCTTCTCTCCTCTCTTTCTCAACATAGTAAACGAAATGTGCATTAATCTTCAGCGAGACCAGCAATAACTGGAATTTGTTTCGTCAACACTGCACCATAACCAACGTTTGTTATACTAAAATCATTTAATAAAATTTGAAACAAAAATCCCACTACTGTTTCTAATTGTTTTAAAAAGCATTCTGTCATATCTCAGATTCTAGCCTATACTAAATACAGTCAATTCGCGATAAGTCGAAGTTCGTTTGTGTCGAAGTTTTCACGTGGTCCCAATATCTAACATTAGATTTTAATGCTAACCTGGTAAGTCGTCATTTTTAAGTCGAAAAGTCTATCCTTCGAGTCGAACTTTTATAGGCGGAATTTAAAAATTTTTCCGTTTATAATTCCGTTGTAAGCAATTTTGTTTGAAATGCCTGAACCAACCTAGCCACCTGCAGGTCGCAATCCTCTGTGAAACATACGGTTTATAAAAAAATTATCAGGTGCAGATGGCTAAGTTTATTCTGATTGGTTCACACGTTTCATTGTCATAAGGTTAATCTGATTTAATTTTTCACGTTAGCAACTGGTGAACATTACTACCGTACTACAGCGAGTTTTTGTGACGTTTTATGTTAGAGATAGCAAAGCGAAAATTGAAATTTCTAAATTTAAAAGAAAAAGTGGAGTTAATTACAGATGTTTAACAGAATCCGAATGTTTTGAAGAAACATACAGAAGAGAATACGATATTTCACCTAACACACTATCCGCGATTTTGAAAAATAAGGATGCCATTCTTGAAAGACACGCAGCAAGCACTATCCCTGGATTCAAACGGCTAAAAACGTGTATTTCCAGAAGTCGAAGCAGCCCTTCTGAAATGGTTTCAGTCTTACAGATTTCAGAACAACAAAACCAAATAAGTGTTACTTTGCTGAGGGAAAAGGCTATGGACTTCGCAAAACAATTTGAAGCAAAAAATTTTAATGCTAGTGCTGGCTGGCTTGAAAACTTCAAAGCCAGAAACAACATCGTTTTTAGAACTATGCATGGCAAAACAAAAGAAGTGCTTATGGAAGACAGTAAAAAATAGGAAGAAACATTACCCGAACTTCTTATGAGCTACGTAGAAGAAAATGTTTTCAACCTTTATGAAACAGGTATCTTTTTCAAGTGTTTCCCAAACTAGATTATGATGTTTAAAAATGAGTCGTGTTCAGGTGGAAAATTAAGCAAAGAATGTTGTAGTTGGAGCTAATGCTTCTGGAACAGAAAAACTATCTTTGCTAGTGATAGGAAAGTACAAAAATCCTCGTTGTTTTAAAAATATTAAATCTCTCCCCGTACAATACGAAAGAAACAAAAAGACATGGATGATATCTTTTTTATTCGAACAGTACATTCGGAAGTTGGATGCAAAGTTTTATTCAGAGGAGCGGAGAGTTTTAGTTTTTGTAGACAATTGCCCAGCTCGTTGTGAAATATCCAAAATTTAAAGGCAATTAAGTTGACTTTTCTTCCAGCCAACACTACCGCCAAACTTCAGCCAGCAGATCGAGGGATTATTAAATGTCTCAAACATTCGTACAGAAAACTACTGGTGAGGAAAGTCATCGATGATATGGAGAAAGGAGTCAGCAGTCATATTGATATCATACAAGCAATTAGGATACTTTTCAGTGTATGGAACAACGATCGTTAATTACTTTAAGAAGTGTGGATTTTTTCGCACTCCAAACATGTCTGATGTTGAAGTCATTTCTTAAGTCGATGCAATAACCGAGACCTAATGCCTGCACAGAAATCTGTATGTAGCAAGTTTAGAGGATTTTTAAACATTAATGAAAATGTTATTGCCTACGAAGCATTGTCTGATGAGAATATTGTAAATGATATCAAAAAGAAGCAAGGGTTTCTTTTCTTCCCCGACAAATGCGGAAGCAACAGCACCATTGCGATGACATAAAGGTAATTAGAAAGTAAAAACAACGTCGATACGGAGTTGTTTACAGAAAGTTGATTATTTTCTGATAAGTGAAAGACAGCGAGACGTAATACATGGAAAGATTACAACTTTATTTACGAAAGATTGCTAATGTAAGAATTATATCTTTTATGTCTTAAATTGATCTTTGTATCTTTATGTTTTAGATTTGTACTGTATCTTCAATTCTTTAAGTTATTTTATAACTTACAATAATGCAGTAATTAAACGAAATTTCAATGAGTGAATGAATTCCTCATTGAAATTTCTTATTAATTGCATTTATTTACAATTATTTAAATTAATTATGCAAATAAATCAATTATTGAGAGGCACCTTTATTTATGGAAGTAAAGTATTTTGGATATTTCTAATTTTGCCAGCTAGTGTCATCTGATCATTTATAATTTATTAACTTAATAAATGACTAAATAGCATAATTGTGGGAAAAGCCAAATTGAAAACTTGAATAATTAATTGTCTTCTCAAATTTTTTTCATTAACATTTCTTATTTAAAAATTAATAAGAAGTTAAATTATAAAATTATTAGAATAAATATAAATTTTCTATTAATATAACTATAAACACATAAATAATACTTCCATATTTAAAGCTATTCATTCTGCTTAATTTGAGCAAAACAAATGGTCTTGTTCTTGTTTTGGAACTAAGCATGATTATTTTTTTCTTTTTGAAAAAATAAATAAATAAATATGAAGTCATACTGATAAATTTTTAAATAATCAAATATATCACAAAGTTGAACTTTGTCGATGAACATTGCTCAAACAATTATGTACTATAGAGAAATCTGTGCTTAAACAACTTTCAGCATCATATTGAAAAAAATTGTCACGCCCTCTATAGTCACTTTCATTCGCGAATAGTATTTAGAAATATCATGCAAACATGAAAGATGAGTCACATTATGCAATTGCTTTCGGTATTATTGGAATTGATATTATAATCAAGGGAAAAAAACATTACAATGTGTGTTCGTAATTTGTATGGAGAAAAGAAAAATAGTTTTTCATACTTTGATAGTATGAAATTATCCAATACGAAAATGCATTTTATTTGTTTTCTTCTAAACATAGATAATTCTAAATAATGCATTTAAGAATTAGATAAAGTTTATAATATACAGTAGTATTAAATGATTTTAAATTTCTGATTCAGTGATTAATCAAGCATTTAATAACACTAGTTTCAACACACACTCATTTCTGGCCAAAAGATAGTAAGATTATTTCTTACTCTCTGATAAGTTAAATAAGAAATCTGTATTTTATATGTAATTGATAGAATTCTATCCTCCTTATTATATGTAAAATTTTTGATAATAAATCATAGTCATTTGAGCATCATTTATATTATATAGATTTTCAAAATCTATTTTATTTGATCTCTTGATTGGTTAGGCTAGTTTTAGTTATGCTCAGAATCTTAAAAAAATATTTTTTTGGCAGTGGGTCACTTTTAAATCCCATCACAGGCTGGCTACCACCCACTATGTTGCTTATCAGAGGGATAAACATATAATAGATTCCAAACTAGTGCAAACCATAATGTTTTTTCTACTACCAGAAGAAGTAAAGGCTAGCCCAGTGAATTCCATCCTTCAATGGGGTTCAATGAATTGAATCTCTATCCCCTCTGAAAAATGGGGATGTGGGACCTAGATCTTGCAAAGTGATAAACTCTCAACTGGAAAGATTCTATCTATATGTCAAAATCCTTATCCATAAAATTATTTATTGTGGACTCTTGATTAATATTTTACAACAAACTTATTTGTCAAACTAATCTATATAATAATTTGTTTATCCTCATTAGTGTCACATACAAATTTAAACTGAAATATCTCAAAAGATTGTGCAATGAAACCATATAAATAATTTTGATTTTCGTTTCTGAGTTGCATTTAGAGTTTGTGAGTATTAAATATTTTTTAAAATATTTGTTCTAAAAAAGTATTTAAAAAATTCAAATATAGACAAAACTTTATAACTTATTCGATAGATGATGCGATATGTTCCTCCTGGAATAGTTGCTTTCTAGTTAATCATTCACTGATCACAATATATTCTTTTATTGCTGGCATAGCTGCAATGAGTTTACTACTTTTACTAAAGCACTGTTAGGTACTCAATTCAGTAAACTATAGACTATAGAAACAGGTGGAAATCCAATCTGATACACCACCACCTCAATGACAAATAACAGCACTCTTTCTTCCTGACTGAAAAATAATCACTATCTATGTGCACATAACTCAATGCATGGAAACAATCCAGGCTAATGCTATTAAACATTAAAAGGGATTGTTGTTTTAATAATAATTATTTTTGATTCAACAAATAATTTGTGCAGGGTTGCATCAAATGGAATAATAAGAGGTGCACAGCACCTCAGCAGCAATATTCAGGAATCACATAAAACCTGGATAAATATGTTTATAAAAATATTTATACAGTGAATTAGGTCTGACATCCCAGCAATTACTACTATTGGCACAACTATGTTGTGTTTTATTTGTATTAGCCAACCAGGATTGTTGGTTAATACAAATAAAACACGGGCTTTATTGATTTAATTCAAAATATAGTATAATATTCATTACATGGTAAACTGAATAAAATTCCACCATATAACAATAATTATTTGTGTATATTTAATCACTCTTTTTGAAGACAAAATTCTCTCCAATTATCATTATCATCATATCTTGATCTTATCCTTTCATTTCTTTCTTTATTGTCCTTTTGATCTTTTACTTTTCTACAAAGATATAAAATAAAAAATATTCTATATTATTTCATAGCTATATTAATTTGTATGCTATATTTGGTAAAGGATGTAAAGCCTGCCAAATACAATCTAAATCTTGAAGGATTGTTTTCTTAATATTTTGAATTTTGATTTAACTGTTTTATTTCAGCAACATAATCTACTTTTAATAGAAATCAATATATTCTCTATATTAAATCTGTATATTTTAAAATTCTGGATAAAATTATTTTTTGTATAAAATTTTTACAAACATGTTATAGTTTGTATTTAATTTATATTTCATTGTGATTACTATCAAATTATTATTTTTTATTTATTTATTTTTTCTTCTTTTTCAAAGAGAAAAATTTGGATTTTTTGTTGTTATATTTTTTATAAAAAATTTCTAATTCCAATGAATTCTAAATTTCTAATTAAATAATTAGAAATTTAGAATTCATTGGAATTAAAACTCAAATTTGATTCTAGAATCAAACTCAAATTTAAATTTTGTAACTGTTAAAATTCTGAATGATGTTTATATTTTATTTATTTTTAAATTTAAATATTTAGCAATCAATATAGATATGATTGCATTACATACTTATTCAGGACTATTCTTCATACTTATTCTGTATTAAATTCAATAAACAGCACTAATAGCAGTTGACTGAAAAAGATTTAATTTGATCAAACGTTTTCGACAGCTTCTGCTGTCCTCATCAGGCTTACAAGTTACAACTGTTAAATATAAAAGAACAAAAGAACACTTTCAAAATTCTTAATTAATCGAACATTTTCAAATCGTAATATGATTACGTATTATAGAGGGAACCAAATAATTTAGATATTAATAGCAATTTTAGCACTATTTTACAAAAACAATGATTAAATT
>WUQG02038083.1:0-29774 GCA_011317285.2 Androctonus mauritanicus | reverse complement strand
ATAAGGACTGAGAAACAACTGACATCGGCTAGGCATTCAGTAAGGAATGATAACATAAGCTTAAATGAAGTGGCCAGGCAGTTTGGGGTGCCTTGTACCACACTAAGGAGGAGGCTTAAAACTGGGAACACTGGCAAAAAAAGCTTAGGACCGTCATCGATGTTAGGTCATGAAAATGAAAGAAAAATAACGAACATCAATCAAAAATAGTGCCTGCGCCATCTCACTCGATCATGTTGGATAGGATTGAGCAGCCATGTGTTCCTTATTGATTGAATGCATGGTCTTAATTTAAGGTTATAAAACTGTTATAGACACTACAATTATTCATACAAAGCAGCTACTTTAAAAGAATCCCTCGTTCTCATTATACATTTTTATTATAGAAAAACAGCTGTAAATTTTGTAAGCATGCTGAAATATGATATGGATTATTTAATTGATTTAGATAAAGCAAATCAGCGTCCACACTGTTACACACAAATGAATGGCAATTGCTGTATGCCGTAATCATTATCACGATGCCATTTTGGCTCCAGAATGTGAATATACTTAGCTGCGCCATCTCTCCTGCTTCTATCATCTCTCCCGACTTTACTCTAAATCTAAATCTAAATTAATACTTACAGATATACAAATTTATTTGTTAAGAATAACAACTGGAAATATTCCTTACGTGTTTAATTTGCATGGTCATGAAAGAAGTATGTATTCTGATTTTTATCAACAAGTGAAACTTAGGATAGATACATTACTTAGGGATATGAAATCGAAACTCCCTTCTCCCAATTCATGGAATTTGATGACTTCTAGGTACGGTTATGAAACGATGTTTATTACTTTTATAATTTACTAACATTGTTTTTGTTTATAGCTGGAATGATGTTAACATTATACTTGATATCCGACTATTATTCGACTATACTAACAAAACTAGACCCGCAGACGAGAGAAACCAAGTTTATGAACCAATGCTAAAATTTCTAAACAAAAATATAAGAAAGGCATTTGGAAATTGGTCGATTGTTAATTTTGATCTTAATATCATAGGTACGTTTATTAAGAACAAAAATACTGTCATTTTATTATTTATCTCTACTATTATTTCGTAATACGTACAGGGCAATGTTTCGAAGAAAAGAAAATCGTTAATAACTTGACATTTATTTGGAAGAACAGTTATCACTCGAAATTCATCGTGTCGTCTCCGCCATGTTTGACTCGTAAGCGATAATGTCAATTTATTATTTTTCTTGATTAGATATGTTATATTTTGTTTTTTTTTATAATTTAGGAGATTGGGAATTAGTAACCAGGATGTGCGATGGAGGATACGTGATGGGATCAAAATGGGAAGACTTCGATTATTCCAAGTGTGTCAGACATAACGAGTTTGAAGGTAATTTTGATTCTAACCATTACTTTCTATTGTTAAATGCATATGCATAATATGCTTGGCGTTCTTATAGCAAATCCACCATCGAGTCAATGTATGCCCGGTTACACAATTTGGGGTTATGATGTATGCACTAAATTGTATGAAAAGGAGTTGGATTGGTTTTCAGCTGCAAAGGAGTGTGGCAAAGCACGTGGATATTTGTTTACTCTCAGTATTGATCCCTATATTCCCATTCAAGATTTAGATTCTTCATTTAATTTTGGTAAATTTAATTATTTTAAACTACTCATTAATTATTGAGCATCTGAACTTATAAAGTGTGTACTGTTTTATAGAATTTACTGAGATGTGGCTTGGAGGATTTCGCAATATGGGTTTGTTCCAGTGGATTGCGTTTTATCCGCATACTATAAATACGTAGGTTTGGCATCATAAATTCTTCATTCATATTTGCATAAGTTTAATTTCTAGTTTTTTTTCTACAGAACAAGGTCAACCAATATAATTTGGGCCAAAGAAAATCCTGTGTTGGGCAACGATTGTATCAGTGGTAAAATCACTGAAGGAAAACTTATTCTGTTCAGCAGACCTTGTCATGAGAAAAGGCGTTTCATGTGCATGCACAAAGAATTTCATGAAGATCATCAACGTAAGCGAAATAATTCTATTGTTTTTAAATCATAAAAATATTTGTAAAATTTTTACTAATAGTAAAAATTTTTGCTTTGTTGCCTTTTTTATAAAAAGGCCCTTCATATAAATTACAATATCTTTCATATGCAACCAAGTATGTGGAACAAACAATTTTTTTTAAATTTCAAAGGCAGCCATCTTGCAATGCTCATAGTTGCAGATTTCAAAATATAGAAAGGATGACAGATATTTGAATTTTTTAATATTTCCAATGGAATTTATCATGCGAAGAGATGACGTTGGATCCTCAAATTGGTTTTAATGACAAAAAATGATTCCTTAAAATTTGAATATTTGCAATATTCAGTTTTTAAGATCTCGTGCGAACAGACAGAAGAATAAAATGAAGACATACTGCTATTTCTGTCTTAAAACAATTTAAAAATCATTTATTTTACAGCAAACAGATGTTCTACTAATTGGAAAAGTTGGCCTTCCTTAAAGAACTGCTATCGACATACAAATAAACCAATGAGTTGGGTAAATGCTCAGAATTATTGTAAGAAACAAGGAGGAAAATTGGCTACTCTACATAATCCTGATATTAATGTCTTCGTCAAAAGTTATATAATGAACTTCTATTATGGGGAACCAATGGAAGAAGCACAATGGTGGATAGGACTTCAGAGAACAGAAAATGGATTTATCTGGGAAGATGAAAATGAGACTATACGATACGTCGATTGGGATTCAACAACAAATTTCCAAACGAATTTTTCTGCAGGATGTTTGATATTCAAAGATCTTAACATAAGCTGGTATTTAAATATCCCTGATCGCAAGAATTCAGCTATTTGTCAGAAGAAAGCCAGTACAGGTAAGTAATCATAAATTATTTTATTCTTGTTGTAATTGAGCTTAATGTTATTCTGATTTAAAAAAGGAAGAGTTTGGAGCCGATTGGAAAAAGTTTCAGCGGGAGGTTTCAAATGCTCTTCTAATCACAAATATTATAATAGCGTTACGTGGTATAAGGATGGGATTGTTATCAACGGAACACGAGGATTAATGGATGTTGATGATCAATATCTGATACCAACAAATTTCCTTTCTTCAAATTCATTAATAAATAGGGGACGACTTCAAGGCTATTATTGGTGTGAAGTGGATCAAGAGGAACCGTTTATTCCTGTTGCATCACCTAAAATTCTTTTCTTATACGAAAGTAAGTATTGTAATTTGAAATTTAAAGTATAGTGCGCTTGAAAAGTAACTATACACCTATAATAAACACGATTACATGTTGAAGGATTGTATTCCGTCCAATGCGAGTAATGTTTTCTGCAACTGTTGGTAATCCTGCGTTGTGTGCAATTTGCTTCCGCGAGCCACCCAGTCAGGCTAGTGACCATAGTGAGCGTGGTAAGTACAGACAGTGAAAGATCAGTTTCCCGTTAGATTTTCAGCCGTACAACGGTTCCTAATTGACATAGTGTAAGATCACTAATCGAGAAATTTAAGGAGACAGGATCAGTAAAGGACAACGAGCGAAGTGGTAGACTATCAGTACTCGATGAAGAAAAACTGCAAGACGTATCAGCTGCTATGCAACATAGTCCCAGCCAGTCCATGCGAAAGTTTGTCTAACAAAAAACATCGGTTTTGCAATTGCACACAAGGCAGTTCGTAAGGTGCTCGGTCTCATCCCATATAAAGTGAAAGCGATGACAGGTGTACAGTTACTTTTCGAACAGACTGTATAATCAAGTTCCATTTTTAAAAATAAATAAATTTTCTAGATATTTGGACTTTTACTGGTGAGTTTTACTCTTCTATGGTATTAGAACAGTTAGATCCAAGCAGCTCTAGATATTGGGAGAATAGCAGAATAATTGAAAAGAACATCGAAGCGTTTCTAGGCCCAATAATTAAGACTTCTGTATATGTTAGTCAACTGTCAAAAATCAAGTAAGATTAATCAACAATTTTCTCCATTTTGAATACCAAAATTTAAAAAAAAAATAATTTTTTAAAGACAGAAAACAAAAATAAAATTTTTTGTCTACATTAAACTGTCCGAGAAGAAACGAAGTTTGTTTACAGACGACGATAAAAAAAAATTAATGGATGATGTTCTGAATTACGTCGCAACTAATTCATCTGCAATAGCAGAATTGAAAATATTACCTGGCAGTATGAAAATCAAAAATACAGGTGACAAAATTTATTTTGATTAATTATATTTTTAAAAACATTATGGAATTCTAATGTTGTTCATAATGTCGTAATGTTATCATTCCATAACGTCATCATATTTTAAGAAACATTATGGAACAAATATTCGAAAATAGTTGCCATAATGCGAATTAGGGCAGCTATTTTCGAAGTTAATCGATTAATCTTTAAAACTATTAATCGAATATTCGATTAAAAATTAATTAAAATTAAAGTTTAACTTTTTAAATCCAATTCTGATTATCAGAATGGCGGACAGCGAAGCTAATATTGTACTTTTCTAATGTACGAATCATTTTCAGTGCTGTTTTTTGTGCTTTGCTTGAATGCAAGAATATTTGCTATGTTGCCAGTTGTTGTTATAATAAGGAATTTATTCAAATATGTTTGGTTTTGTTTTTTTTCAGTTTATGTTAATTCTTTTCATTATATTTTTGGCATCTATATAATGTTATGAAAGACAGCAATAAAAATTGGTTAATTGCTTGGTTTTTGCTTTCAAAAATGATATATTCGATTACAGAAATTTTATTAATTGTTTAATTTTATTTTAATCGATCGCAACATTAATATCAATAGAATATAAAACAAGCTCACATAATTAATTATTCCTTAGACAGGGGATTAGTTATTACATATGTATACAGACAGTTATAAATAACTGACTACTCACTGCTCACTGGAGTGGATGTTAATCAACATATAACACTAAAATCTGGTATATATGCTAATTAGATCATGGAGTCACGATTTCCGATGATATAAATAATTCAAATTTTTACCACCAGGCAAAAATATGGCGCTTTATGGATGAAAAATACATTCAGAAATGCAACATTACAATAACAAGACTTTATTATTCAAAAATTAGTTATAAAACTTCAATATGTGCTCTATCTAATTCGATTACATGTTGAATACACAGCATTGCGATTTCAATGATCGCTCGAATCTTCAGACTTTTTCAGAATCCCTTTAGAATCTCCAGACTCGAATCCCTGTGATTTTCGGCTGAGGGTATATTTTAAAGATCGAGTCTGATATCCGTCTGCCACTCTATAGCTTCTTGAGATTCACACAGTATATAATTGACTTATAGTACATATTGAAGTTCTGTAACTGCTTTTTGAATAATAGTTTTATTATCGTAATGCTACATTTTTGAATGTATTTTTCATCAGTAAAATGCCATATTTTTACATGGTGGCGAAAATTTGAACTATTTTATTTTTTATTAGAAATCGCGACCTCATGGTCTAATTAGCATATATACCAAGATTTAGTGTCCATATGTTGATTAGAATCCACTCCAGTAAACTGTGAGTAGGTTCAGTTATTTTATAGCACTCTGTACTACAGTATTATCAGAAATAATCTAGAGATTTTTAATTTTTATTCAAAATCTTAGTAAAATTATGTTTTAGATGGTTGTTTCAGCGAAAAGACTAAAGTTGGCGAAAGATATTTAACTTGGCCTAGAAAATCCTTCGACCAGATTGCTCTACCAAAAGAAAGTTGTGTTACTGGTAACTTTATCTATTATTTTCTCCATTTTTTTAAATTGAATTGTCAGCAATATAATGCGTATGTATGTTACTAGAGAAGGGTGAACCTGTCGTTAGAAGATGTTTGGGAAATTTTACTGAAGGAGCCTATTGGAGTGATGTAAACGGAACCTGTACGGGAGATCTTACGAACCTCACTCTTGCACTGAAGAATTTAGCTGAGGTAAGGAACTAGTTAAAGTGGAAAATATCAAAATCTTATAAACTATACCTGTTTTCAGAACGATGATATCAATATCACAGAAACAGTGACTCGTTTAACAAGCGATCCAGTTCAACTGAGAGCCATTGATTTACATTACGTGGCCGCCATAATGGAGAAATTTGCTTCAATGAAAAATCACCAGGTAGGTACATCATTAAAACTGCATTTTTTTTTATCTGTAATTGAGTCAGTTTACAAGATTTCTTTATAGTATTCACCGAAAGAATTTAGTGAAATCGTGTCTACTGTAAGCAACTTAATGAATATAAATTCTTCAGTATCTGTATCTGCAAACAGTAGAGTTAATGCTTCATCCAGGTAATCCTTAATGTATATTTTTATAAAATATAATTATTCTTCGTTACATTTATAAATTTTTGCAATTCCAGAATTACAGCTTCGTTGGAGAATATTCTCGACACCAATAATGGTTCCATAAACATAGTCATGCCAAACATACTTGTTAATTCTTGGCCATTGAATAGTGGCAACAGGAGCACAGTAGGGATAGTAGTAACTTCTGCTAATGATAAAATAAAACACATAAATGAAGAAATAAATTTATCTGATGATAGATATCTAGTGGGATTTCGTCTGCCTTCAGATTTAGTACAGAAACGAACTGCTGTTAACTCCTCACTTAACTTCATTATCTACAAAAACAGTTCGTTATTTCTTATCGGCCTTACAGATCAAGCAATTGTCAGCACAATTCTTTATGCACAGATCACCGGAAATCCTGTTCATTTAGATAGCAAAAAGATAGAGATAGCGTTTCAAACCGTTACAGTAAGTTCATACTTAAATCATTAAGGCCGTGACACACTGAACGCGACGCGAAGCGAAAGATAAGAGAGCAACTTCGCGCGGTTACGCGCGTACAATGTGTCTTGGACCAACTTTTCCCGTGCGACGCGTAGCCGCGCGAAAAGAGATGAAAAAATTGAATTTTGATCAATCGGCACCTGCGAACAATACGGTGCGGCAAGACACGAAGGAAGCAATCAAGCAATAGAAACGAATGTTTTATATACTTGGAAAATAACGGAAGTTCAATCGTGTGATTAGGATTCAGATATAGAATTTGTTTTAGAAGTGCAAAAAAAGACCATGTCTACATGACATGAGATTAAAAGAATACCGAAAATATACGATCACTTCTTTCTAATAACAAATCAAGTACATTCCACGAACGATCTCTATTGGCAAATCCATGAAACATGAGAAACAATTCGGCTACAATATAGACAGGCTGCGGCGCATTGCAACGCGAAGCGAATGATGTAAATTTTTCTGTCGCTTCGCGTCGCGTTCAGTGTGCCACGATCTTTATTCCGATGATCATATAAATATATGTGCATTGTGTCATTTTATTACAGCTTGATAATCACATATCTGGCACGGAAAGATGTGTTTTTTGGGATTATTATATGAATAACAAAGATGGTGGATGGTCTACCGAAGGTTGCGTGTTAAGAAATCGAACCGGAAACTGCTTGATATGTTCTTGCGATCACATGACAAATTTTGCTATTTTAATGGTATGTTATGAACTGTACAAGTGTAGACTAACAAATTATCATAATTATTTTATTTTATTTTTTTAATTAGGATATAAATCCTGATGGTGTCGAAAGCGAAGAACACGCAATAGCGTTAGACGTATTCACATATCTTGGTTGTACGCTTTCCATAATTGGTCTTATACTAACTTTACTTACTTTCTTGATATTCAAGTGAGTACCAGATAAGTGTATAATTTTTATTACTTCGTGAATTTTTGTTTATTTCCAGAATAAATAGAGATACGATGGTTTGTCTGCTCATAAAAATCATTATAAATTTTCATTGTAGAAAGTTGAGGAAAGGAATAGTAACCAAAGTTCTCTGTAGTTTAGCCTCTTCCTTATTGCTGTCCCTCATAGTTTTCATAGCAGGCATCAATCAAACTTCTTCCAAAACTGGTTGTATATTTGCAGCTGCTCTACTTCACTATCTTTTAATGACTTCCTTCTGTTGGATGCTAGTAGAAGCTCTCCAGCAGTACCTTCGATTAGTCAAAGTCTTCGATACTTACATCCCTAGGTTTATGTTAAAAGCTTCCATTTTTGCATGGGGTAAGTTTATGAATAATTCATTTATAATGAAAGAAAAATATTTGAATGCAGTATATAATTTTAATATTATTATTATTTTACCAAGGATCTCCTTTGTTAATCACAGTGATAATCCTTGCTGTTGATTATAAATTGTATCACGGATGGAAGAAATAGTAAGTTGAACTTTTTTTGTGATAATGAACTACAGTTTGATTCAAACTTGGTTATTTTTTTAGTTGCTGGCTTCAGATAGAAGCCATTTATTATGGTTTCCTCTTACCAGTTGGTCTTATCATGACTATAAACATAGTAGTGTTCTGTTTGGTCATCTATTCCATAAATTGTGGACGAAAAGGAGGAAAACCCAATGAAAGTGAAATAAAACTAGCCATAATGCGATTAAGAGCTACAGTTTGTATTTTTACTCTCTTAGGTAACAATTTTCTTAATTTTTTAGGTGCGTTTGTAATAATTGCATATACTAAATTTCATTGTCATATTTATTTGTCTGTCCGTAGCAAATTTACTCCCATTAAATTCCATGAAATTTCTCATTTTGTCGAGGAAACATTTTGATTCATTATCAGTTCCTTGAATATAAATATGGAACTTATAGGATAAAATCGGGAGAGATGGTAGTAGCAGGAGAGACGGCGCATCTAAATAGGGGAAACCAATCCAAAACGATTCTTCAGAGCGAAGCAATCCCCCATTGTATTACTTTAAGTTTTACTATCACCTGTTGACAAACCAGCAAAGCTTATACTACTACAAAACAAGAAGGCGATTATGTCCTAGTTAGGTTAAGTCAGGGTATTTTGGAATGTGCCTTTTTTACTAAATAAAAATCAGTGCCTCCGATCTAAGGTATCAGAATTTTAGTTAATTGATGTTTCTTTTACTTCCATAAACATGAAAAACATCTTACGTAGATACAGTATAATAAACATTTGTTTTTGTGTGTTATTACTTACTGTTTTATTTACAATTAATAAATAATGCAATTATTTATTAAATGTAAGTATCTGTGGGAAAATGATCTGGGAGATTGCTATCTCTCTGGTATAGCTCTCGAATTTTTATTTTTTCTCTTATTTTGAATGAATAATCCTCGAAATGTTTAAGACAGGGGTTCTTAAGTGGAGGTATCCATATCTGTTGGGGGTATGGGAACTAAATGCTGGAGTTATGGGACTCGATCTCTGGGTACTGATATTTATTTTGTTTAATGTATTAATTTATACTTGGGTAATAAGTGAATGGAACGCGATTATGTCCTAGAATCTTCTTAAGGAGATATGGGACCATATTGGACAATCCATTGGGGTATGGAATCAACAAAAGGTTAAGAACCTCTGGTTTAAAATATTTTATAATCGGAAGATTAGTCGTCCAAAATATATAAAAAAATTAATCCAATAACAATTTATTTCGAATTTTTTTCTGGTTTTTGCGTAAGGGGATCATCTTGGACCAGTTTCCTCAATATTCACATTCTGGTGCCAAGATGGCGTTTTGATAATCATTACGGCATTCATTTGTGCAAACAGCGTGACGCTGATTTGCTTTACCTAGATCAATTAAATAATCCATATTATATTTCAGCATACAAAATTTACAGCTGTTTTACCTTTAATAAAACAGCTGTAAATTTGCTATAAACAGTTGTAATATTTGCTATAATAAAAATATAAAATCAGAACGAAGGATTCTTTTAAAGTAGCTGTTATGTATGAATAATTGTAAGCACTAAATAGACACTATATTTATAGTGTCTATAAATTAAGACCGTGCATTCAATCAGTAAGGAACACGTGGCTGCTCAATCCTCCTTTCAATATGATTGGGTGAGATGGCGCAGGCACTATTTTTGATTGATGTCTATTCTTTTTCTTTAATTTTCATGATTTAATATCGATGACGGTCCTAATCTTTTCTTGCCAGTGTTTCCAGTTTAAAGGCTTCTCCTTAGTATGGTAAAGACATCCCAAACTGCCTGCCCACTTCATTTAAGCCTATGTTATCATCCTTACTGAATGCCTAACTGATGCCAGCTGCTACTCTGTCCTTATACCTTTGGAGCAGTTTCCTTCGCGTTTGTAATCGATGGCCATCTTAAAATAAAGAAATCTTATTTTGTACTTGGGATAGATAGCCTGCGCCATCTCACTCAATGTAGTTGGGAAAGATGGCTTTTTCAAATTTTTAAAAATTTGTATTTTATTACTTTTTTCATTCTGATTAATTTTTGACATTACTCTTTACATATGATTCCATGTAAGCTATTTTTAATAATAAAAGTTTTTTTGGTTATGAATATTAATTATTTTATCAGTAAACAAAAAAAGCTGTGCCATCTCTTCCGGTTTTACCGTATCCATAATTCCAAAAAAAGAAAAAAAAAATCTCAACACACGCGCAAAGCATGCTGATAATCATGTTACGTCACGCCATAAAAGAAAATGGCATATCAGTATATGGTCACAGTGTCGTAATAATAGATGACAAAATAATGATGTTTAAATAACGTAATAATAATTATTATTATTACGTCACACAATTTAACGGACTGATGACGCAAATATTAAGAACGCACCTTTATTGTTCGTTCCACACACTTGATTATTGTTTACCTTTTGCAAATTTCTCTTGCGTAATTTTAGGATTATCGTGGACATTCGGATTTCTAGCTATTAGCAAGTCTACAATCGCATTTAAGTATTTGTTCACCATCTGCACTACGCTTCAGGGATTCGTTATCTTTATCTTTCATGTGAGTTTTTCTTTATATGCAGCATTTCAAAACTATTTCATATTTCTACGATAATTGTCCAATATTTCAGATTCTCAGTGACAAAACTGCCAGGGATTTATGGTGTCAGTATATCAGCGGAAAAGTAATACACAGATTACAGACTACGGAAGACGCGACGATGACCACTACACTAAGTAGAAAAATATCGAAGTGATGCAAGATTAATATAATTAAAAATCACTCACTTACATCTTTACAATAGCATTGTTTAAAAAGTGTTTTCCTGTCAAATAAAATATTTTAGTGTATTTATATTTTGCACTTTCAAACTTGATTGTTAGAAGCATGAATCTTTATACAGTATTATACATTTCTGTGTTTGAAATATCGAATATTCCAGACACAAAAATCTGCTTTCATATTTTGAATACTACACAGTAGTATTTTCTTAGATTGGTCACTAACTCTGGATATGAAGGTTTCAGATAGCCTACACAAAACTTGGGTATAAGTTACATAGAGTTGTACAAAATAATTGCTGAAAGACCATAAAGTACTTATTATTTTCATCACTTGAATTTAGGAACATAATAAATTTAAATTTTCGATACAAGCATTAAGGTAATTTTAATCCATAAGATTTAAAAATGGTATACTTTCCCTTTCTAAAGTATAACTAAGAATTATCATAACTTTTACCATTTTATCCTACTAACACTTAGTTTTTGTCCAGATTAAGCATTGAAAATGTTTAGAAATGGATTTAATAATGTACAAAGTTACTGCGAATTTAACAAAATACAAGTAACACAAGCTTTAAGTACCGTAATCTGAAATCCTTTCCACTAAAAACTTAGTCATCAGCGGAAATATAGTTAATAGAAAAAATACAAAAATAGTTTTTGTCAAGCTTTAAGTACTCTAACTTTACTCAAAAAACTATTTAGAAGCCCTTTTTGGATGAAAATCCATCCTCAATACATTCAATAAAATGTATGTAATAAGAATGGATTTTGATCCAAAACGCGTTTCTAAATAAAGGCTTTTAAGTATATTTTATTGAATGTATATACTGAGAATGTATCAATCGAACTTAGGAAAAGAAGAACATTTTATTTATATTATTATTCCTTCTCTTAAGTTCGACTGTTCTTTTGAAATTACGGTATATTACTAATGATGGATTTTGATCCGAAGAGAGCTTGTAAACAGTGCCAGATTTACCATTAAACTAAATAAGCTGAAGCTTGAGATGGCCTCTAAATTTTAAGAAAAAAATTGAATAGAAGAAAATTTTTTATACTGTCTTGTCAAAAACAGCGATTGAAATTCACTTCCGGCCATCAAAGATTGCCAAGATGGCTACCGGTTTTCATAACCTATTTACTTTTAACTTACTAACGATAGAATCTGCGATTTTAATCGCTATTGGGGGTTTTTACATTTGCTTCATTTTAAACGAATGCAGTGTATATGTTAAACATATTTGTATGTTTTTATTTTATATTTTATTTTGTTTAATTTATATTGTACGCGTCTTAAAGTTAGATAATTTAATAAAGACTTTACTATGTATTAATAACTTGTGTAAATACACATGTGTCTTTTTTATACAATTAACAAAAAAAATTGGGGAAGGAGCCTCAATTTTTGGGCCCAAAAAAATATAAATTCGGCTCTGCATGTAAACAAAACTTAAGTAAAATTAGAGTAGTAGTTAATAATATTTCAAAGGATAGTAAGAAACTTAAAATCATTCTCAATTGCAGATAACATTTTTTTCTTCTTTTTTTGAGAAAATTTTAATTTTTTATTATGGAAATACTTTTATATTGAAATAAATTATCACATGAAAATTCAGTTTCAAATATAGTGTGAAAAAATTCTAGAAATCTATAAAATATTTAGTTTTAAGCTGATTTTTGATTGCAATATTATGTAGTAGAACCCCGTTTATACGTTTCTCACTTCTACGTTTTTCGCACTTGTACGTTGTGTTTTGTACACTCGGTTTTGCATATAAAATCATCCCATTTGCACGTTTTCCATTTATACGTTTTCGCATTTGTAAGCTATTATTTTTATTCCCCAGAGTAGTTTCGTCGCATTTATACATAAAATCCAAGAAATCTTTGCCAAACTTTTCCATAAAAGAACAATTTGTTATACTGTTCACAACATTATCTTACGAAATAGAAAGTAGAATGAATACAAAACTTATCGCACAGAGTCTTTCTACCGACGTTATGTAACGTTGTATTACACTGGAAGTAACGCAACGTTACATAAGATCAGAAAACATTAGCGATGACAAGATGTGTACAGTAGTTGCATATGAAGGCTTGATCTATGAATGTAGTATTGCATCCAAAAAATTGATTCTTTCTGTATGCCAAAATAACTGTACTTTCCCATCATCGTTAATTAAACTTTTTAATTTTAAATTTTAATGTATTTTTCAACATTTAAAGTTAAAACAAAAAGTTTCATTTTAACGTTAATCTCACTTGTACATAATTTTTTATCAACCCCCTTCAAAAACGTATAAACGAGGTTCTACTGTATATAGAAATAAAAAAGATAATTTGATTTTTTTTTTTTTTTTGTTATTTCGAATTCGTATTCAGTCGATGTTTTTGATTATATTTACTTCAAGAACAATTGATGATCTAATTAAAGACAAATCGATTTTTAGTTATACTGTATCGAATTAAAGAAAAATCGATTTTTAATTATATGCTATTAGACTAGTATAAGTACTTTATATTGTATACTTAATATCGTTTTAACAGTTTAAGAACTTTATGAATATATTTTCCATTTAAGGAAAATAAAATTTTAAAATTAAAAAGTGAAAACATAACACATTAAATAATTATTATGTTTTCTGATTTCAAAAGAAGAAAATGTTTAGTTTTATTCCTTAGAAACTGCAAAGTACTAAGTTCGAAAATTATTTTTTAACATAAAAAATAATTTTTACTTTTCAATCAAAAGAAGGTAAGCAATATACATTTTCAGCATTTTTTATTATATATATATTTTTTTTTCTTGCATGTTTATTGCATTACTTAAAATAGATTTTCCATAATCAGATTAATTCCAGGAAGTTGAACTTAGTTTCTGACTTACATCCTTCCTACAAAATTTACATAAATATAATTATTTATAAACTTATTGAAAGGATATAAACAACAAAGAAATGAAGGAAAAGTAATTCCGTATATTTTTCGAGGTAAATTTATTTATATATTTTTAATTGTTAAACTATTTTATTTAAACTATTAATAGTTTTCATTCATAGAAATATAATTAAATCTACTGTTTAAAGAAACCATATTCAGTTATCATAATTAAATAGTTATAATTAAATGGGAAAATATGTAAAAAATTTTAGAAGGAATTACAGTTCATCCCTTCGCTGTTATAACATTTTATAAAATTTTTAACTTCTTACAAAACCTATGGTAGATGTGCAAAATGGATTTTTAGTAGGGCGTTGTATCTTTACCATAAAATTCAAATTTTTTTTGTATTTTTTACTTTTTTCAAAAAATAATTTTCCAGATGAATCACTTGTTTGAATATGTTACAGTACTATACGGTTTTTATAATAACAGATCTTCAATACCAATACAATTACAAACATCATCAGTGACGAACTAAATCTAAAATCATTAGTTGTCAAGAGATAAAAGGGGCTTAAGAAGAACTATAAAAATTTTTAAGGGATCCACATGTCATCGGGTAAACTGACATTCTGGCCAGTCCGCCAGTGAACATGATATTGTTTTAATATATTTTCTGTAGCCATACAGAATGCTGCAACGTTGTTGTATATATTGTTTGCTATAAATAATGGAAATTTCTCAAGATATGCAAATAATTTTGTCAATACTTTACTCTATGGAATTTATTATACAAGGTGTATCTTACTATCCGTACCACCCTTTTTTCCCTCGGAGACGCGATAAGACAGGAAGTAGAGAGAAGAATTTTGTGTCCCAACCGGAAATAGAGGCACAAAGGGTCAACTTTGAAATATCCAATGAAAACGTATGCCGATTTCAGCATAATTAGATACAACTGAATCCAATCTGTAGAATTGGATTCATTTCAGATTTTCAAAACAAACAACTTTTGTCCATACTTGTCCCTTGAAAATTTTTGTTTTGAAAATTTTAATATCACCTACGGATTGTGAGATATCAAAAAAAAAAAAAAAAAAAAAGATGCCGCCATAATGTACTGCCGATTGGACTATTAAGATAATAATAAAGAATCCGATAGAGGACGTCTGTGTACTCTGCGGAACACTGTTATGCAGATGTAAGACCTATTCGAGTACTCGGTGATAGTACTCGAACCACAGGTGCGACAAGTCTTTCGCCATCATAGTCGGCTCGGAGCCATACTCAAGAACAATGATTTCCCGACTTATTTCAGCCAAGTTCAGCCCTTTATGAGTGCCATGGGTGTACACAAATGCCTTCTGTCAAATTCGTGTTCTTCTCACTGCTTATATAGCCCAATCCGTAATACATGTGGCAGCATCTTTTTTTTGCGATATCTCACAGTCCGTAGGTGATATTTTCAAACACTTTCAAAACAAAAATTGTTTGACTTTTATAGTTCTATCGAATTATGCCTAAATCGGTATATATTTTCATTGGATATTTTAAAGTTGATCCCTTGTGCCCCTACTTTTAGTGGGCTTTACAAAATTTATATCGTGGCCATTCCATTCTCCGAATATACTTTGGTCATCAAAATTTTTCTCTCTACTTCTTATCTCATCGTGTTTCCGAGAAAACAAAATGGTGTACGGGTGGTAAGATATACCCTGTATATTTACATATTTTGAAGTTTTGATAGTTTTTTTAAGTTTCTTTTTCATCGAATATTCTAAAAGAAATAAAATTATTTTATATTAATAATTTTTTTTTTTTTATAGATATTCGATCTCACGTTAGAAATGTTTAATCGTCAATAATTCTATTTTATCATACTATAGAAGATAAAAAACGCATAGTGTATCCACTTTTTGTTATTTTATAGCTTTTTAAGAATCGAAAATTATCGAAAGGCTACAGTAAAAATTAATTTTCATTTTAAGGTGATATCCTGTAATGGTTAAACATATGCCATCATATCCTGTAACATTTAATACACTATATCATTATGCCCATTTCCTTATGTAAACTGAGTCAGCAGTGGCACACCCAAAAATTTCATTCATTATCCACTTTCATTTAAAGGTTTATAACCTAGAACACAAGCTATGCTAAATCAACTGTTTTTCGGTTAAATGACTGTTCGTGTAAGTCTATTTTTAGCATTTTCTTTTGTATTACTCATGTTTACGACAAACAGGAGTAACCTTGACCTTCCAACCAAGTACATCAAATGATAAACTTACACTGTGTAACTGCCACAAGTTTCCATTTACACTTGCAAGATTTTTGAAGTTCGAAATATTTAAAAATATGCTAATTATTTATTCTCAGATGTATTAATGAAGAATATGTTTATCGTCTGTTTATTCGATAATTAATATTGTTTTCTGAGGGATCCATGGCGAGCTTCGACGTACTGATGGTGAGTAAAAAGTATTAAATAGATCTAAGTCTTCAACATTTAATAGCTCTTTATATATTCAGTCGTTGTATACGGAAACAGATGAAGATAGCAAAGTTGAAGCTTTAGAAATCATTACTTATATCAATTGTACAATCTCTATAGTGGGGATGCTGATTACTGTTATTATAGTTCTCGCATTCAGGTAAGTAAAACTTTCAGAAATCATTAATAACCATTGTACTTTTTACATGACAATTTTTTAAAAAATCGTTTCAGGATTCTGAGAAGAAAGCTGTTTAATCAAGTTTTATGCCAATATCTGCTATCTATGTTAGCTGCTCTAGTGATATTTCTGGCAGGCATCAAACAAACTCAGTCCAAACAGAGATGTTTAATTGTTGCTGCTTTACTTCATTACTTTCTCAACACTACCTTCTTTTGGATGTTTGCTCACGCCATATTGGCATATATCCATTATGTTGAAGATTTTGTTGTGGACACTCCAAAATTTTTAATAAGATCATCCCTTTGTTGTTGGGGTAAGTTATTAATATTTGAGATTGATAGCAATCATCAAAAATTCTTAATTAATTTTTTCCCTACAGGTATTCCTTTCGTGGTCATTTTGATAATTGTTGTTTTCACTCACGATCATAAACAAGAAATATTTAAATATTGGTAAGTAAATTCACTAATTATATTATTTTTTAAAAGATTAATTAATATTTAAAGAAGTATTTTGATTAATGTAGTTGCTGGCCTATGGGAAATGAGCTTCACTTTTACTTTCTATTCTCTGCCGGATTTGTAATGATAGTTAACACATTGATATTTGTTAAGATAGTTTATTCTCTCTTCTTTGATGGTTCGAAAGCGTTAAGGAGTAACCAAAGTTACATAAAATGGATAGCCAAACGTTTAGGTACTGCCATTAATCTTTTCTTTCTTTTAGGTAAGAAAATTTATTTATATGATTTTTAATGTTTTCATTATTTGATGAATAAATTTCCATTTCTTAGGACTGCCTTGGTCATTCGGATTTTTTACGTTAGAAAAGACACGTTTGACATTTAAATATTTATTCACCATATTTGTTACTCTACAAGGTTTTATGATTTTTATCAATGTGAGTTATAACTCAAAGAAAAAAAAATCGGTAATCTAAAAGTTTAGGGCCCTGGCATTTATTTACTTTGCAAACTTGTGCAGCGCTGCCGGATTTTCTGTTTCTGATTAAAATGTAAGGAATTTTTATTTAAAATAATCAAATCATTTTATAAACCGTTTGATAATGATATGATTATTTTAAAGAAAAATTCTCTATATTTTAATTCTAGAACAGAAAATCCAGCAACGCTGCACAAATTTGTAAAGTGCTTCTCAGGTAAGTAAACGCCAGGGCTCTTAAACTACAGGATTACCAAAAAATCATATACAGATCTATATACTAATGTTAAATATTCATTATCAAGAAAGAATTATTTGTCTTTCAGGTAATTTTCAGGACATCCGCCCGCGATTTGCTGTCTAACTGTATGCGCGGAAAGAAAGGAGACAATATCCAAATTAGCACTATTTTTAACAGGCAAGCCGTTATGTATGTTACTAACAATTTTTCTCAACACTCTGATCCTTAAATCTAAAGAATATTTTTTCTGATTCCAGCCATGTTGTAGCCAGATAAATTTTATGGCAAATTAATATCATCTGTGCATTCAATTCATAAATTTTAATTTTTTTTATGAATGACCTTTTATGGCAAAGTTACAACGAGTGCAAATATTACTCTAAGTTCGAATAAGTAAAAATTGTGTATATATATAAATTTATAACCTATATAGATTTTGAATTAATTTTGAATAAAATTACAAGAAATGTATGGCTTTAAATATTTATAAAGCATGCAAAAAAAGCATAAACTTAACAAGCGTGTCGCTGCTTTACAAGTAAGTTACGATTGTATGTCATAGATTAATAATCATAAAAATTAACATTGAAGTATAAATAGCATTATTTTAAATTTTGTTTAGTTGTTGGGATGATAATAATTCAGTTTCATTTCTTATTAAAAAAAAAAAAAAAAAGGCAGCGACATCTCGAACGGGAGCATTACTAGTTGATCTTATCATATTTTCTTTCTTCTCAAACTGGATCAAAGGTTAAGGAACACAGAAAATATGCAAAAAGAATGAATTTATAAAAATATATTGTGAATTCCATCTCGTACGTCACCTTCACCTCTGCTATAGAAGCAGAATGAAGTGTCGTGTATAATTTTAATATTAAAAAATAACCTTCTTATATTCGCGTACGGCGTCACACTGGTATATATAAAAAATATTATGATATATAGAGAATATCTGTTAGGAGTAACTACTTATGCCAAGATTTCAATAACGTGATATCTTCTCCTTTACTCAAATGTAAATTCGTGACCGCAGTCACGTAAATTCGTGATTGGGAGTGTCTCAAAATGTTCCGGTTTGTTTGTAGATATAACTTTACACTGTTTTCATTTTTTTTATCTAGTGCATCATGCCAGTTAAGTTGTTTGAATTTTTCGTTGTTTCTTTCTATATAAGTAGAAATTACTACCAGCCATTGGTTAAATTTCAAACTTTGAACTACGCAATATCGACAAACAAGCTAATTGGCTGAACTGAAATGCGTAAGCGAACAGAGAAATATAAATAACGAACTTTTATTGGCTAGAATAAAAATTATAATCACGTTACGTTAATAAAGAGCGATAATTGGTTAAATTTAAATGTCGAAATAACGGAAATATTAAATACAACCAATAAGCGTTCTTTATTATTATTTAAAGTAGTATATTGATGATAAAATATTTTTTTTTTTGATAATTTAAATTTTAAAATAAAAACTTTTTAACAAATCTTATATTTACTACACAAAAAAACAAAATTAATAAAAATTTTATGAAATTTTAAATTAATTATTGATGATTATTTTAAATATTTTTACAGTTTTATTTTATTTTCTTTTATTTTATTGCTGTACAGTATTCTGTCGATTAAACCAATAAAGAATACTAATTTGGTTTTTTAAATCCATTTAACTTTATTAATATTTTAACTAAGATTAACATTGTTAAAATAAATTTTCCACTTTGATAGTGTCTCTCTATGTACAGTGAATAAACAAAGAATTTTTTAAGCTTCCTTTCTCTTGACAGGATCTACTCGACACGAACATCCGGCTGGAAATTTAAACAGAGATACAATAGGTTTCCTATTAGGATCATGAGGATCTAAGGATAATAGTCGGTGCAAACTGAATCTCTGTTGGCAAGTCGATTGATAAAAAGGAGCCACATAAGAACAAGGTCCGTTAGGGAATCTGTAACATAAAAATTAGTGTTTTAAATTTAGTTTAAATAGAAAAAAGTCATTTATGTATAAATAATTACCTGCAACTTTCTGTACGAATTTTTTGCGGAAACAAATCGGTATTGATGACTAGCATCCATTCTTCTGATAATTCATCTCTTATCCAGCCAGGTCTGGAATATTCTACTTCAGAAGAACACAAGAAATCTCCTCTGGAAGCTGAACTGTTTCCTAAATGGTCTGGAAACAGTTCAGGATCACCTATGGTTTGAACTTCTTCATACAGTAATTTTACTGTTTGTTTTCTTTTATCTACTATTTCTTCCACCAGATCTCTGAAAGTTTTAAATTATTTAAATATGTATGACATCGAGTTAATGATCAATTAAATATTACTGATACTTACGAAGGATAATCGTTAGTGAGAAGACAGAAATTCTTTCCTCCCACTGCACATGGAGGAATAGATCCATCAGGAAGAGGTCGATCAGGTCTTGGAAGGATTAGAGGAGGACCAATAGTTGAACACTCTTCTTCAGTTGGAATCACAGGCGTTTTTGGTTTTTCATCGATTGTAATTTCGTCCTTTGGACTTGGAGTTGGAGGTCTAACGGGAGGAGGATAAGTTATTACTGGAGTTATTGGTTGCTGTGTTTCTGTTGTTAATGGATACGTTTCGGTTTGCTTTGGAAAAACCGTTTTGATACTTTTATCTGGATATTGAGGCGTTTTGGTAGGAGGATATATTTTACTTTGAGGATATTCTATCGGATGAGGTTTCTGAGGTAAAAATGGTGGTTCGTTTTCTCGATATGGCTTTTCTATAATAAATTCCTGAGATTTCTCGTCTTCTTGTACTTTAAATCGAGATTTCACGTGAAAAATTTGAGGCCCATCTGGTCTCGGTGGACGTGAAACCTGAAAATTTTCTATTGGTGGAGGTAATGGTGGTATCACTTGCGAATGAGAAAATGGTGGTCTTTCTTGTTGTCGAATTAATGATAATCTTAACTGTGAGTGTGGAGGTGGTGGTTTTTGTTGTTGATCAAGATGTGGTGGACTAGACTGAGGATGAGGAAATGGTGGCTTTTGTTGGGATTGATAAAATGGTGGTCTTTCATGTTGTTGGAATTGAGGGTCCCTTAAATGAGGTCCCACATTTTGAAAATTCGGATTATGTAATATTAAGTCTTTATTTTGAGGAAAATTAGGAAATATTTGTTGCGAATCTATATTTTCTTGTCTGTGTTGCTGAGGATGAAACTGTTGGGATCTATGAGTTTGAATAACTTTTGTTTCTGGAATAAACTGCCTTATGTTATTTTGCTGCTGACGACCTGATTGAAAGTTACCTCCCGAATTTACTTCTTGAAAATTAACTGGTCTTATATTTTCTTGAATCCTTCTAAAATTAGGAATGTTTGGATGATTTGAATTTAAATTTTTGCCATGCTGTAGATTTCTTTCTCCAGGAAGACGAGTAGCAATTGAATTATCTGTTTTAACATTTTCAAATTGCGAGAACTGACGTCTCTCTACGGGAAATTCCGAAGAAATTTGTTGAGAGAATTTAAAGGATGTTCTGTGTTGCGAGAAAGTTTGCCCTCTATTATTAGAAAGTTGATTTCGGTTAGAATGAAATTCTCTTCTGTTTGGAGTATTCTGATGATTTTCAAAAAATTGTTGACGTTGGTTATTAATAGAATGAAAATTGTTTCTAAAATTATTCTGTTCTCTTACAGAATTTTGTCTGTTAAATGTCACTCGGTTGTTTCCTCCTGAAAATTGAGAACCAGTTAATTCAAACTGTCTCTGAAATCTAGTTTGATTTGAAAATCGAAACTGTGTTGATGTAACTGTGAAATTTCTAGGAATATTTCCTGAATTTCCATTGAATGAAATTTCTGGTGGAATTTGTCTCTGATGTTCCTTCCGCGAATGATTTATTTGTGATATATGTCTTTGAAATTGTTGATTTGAATTAAAATGTCCGTCTATCGCAATAGGTTTTCGGTATATCTCAAATCTTTCTCGTGAAAATTGATGATTGAACCTTCCATTTTGAGAAAATTGAGAATTTTCTCTTGAAAACGTTTCTCTTTTATTCTCCAACAAACTGGCTTTTCTTCCAGTATGGCGAATGTTTTCATTTAGGGGATTTTGCGGAAGATGTCCTCGCCCTCTTTCTTGTGGAAAATTTCCATTTCTTCCGTTTTGCGGAAGATGTTCCCTTCCTCTCCCTTGTGGAAAATTTCCATTTCTTCCATTTTGGGGAAGATATCCTCTTCCTCTTTCTTGTGGAAAATTTCCATTTCTTCCATTTTGTGGAAGATATCCTCTTCCTCTTTCTTGTGGAAAATTTTTATTTCTTCCATTTTGGGGAAGATGTTCCCTTCCTCTCCCTTGTGGTCCTTGTGGAAAATTTCCATTTCTTCCATTTTGCGGAAGATGTTCCCTTCCTCTTCCTTGTGGAAAATTTCTGTTTCTTCCATTTTGTATAAGATGTTCCCTTCCTCTCTCTTGTAGAAAATTTCCACTTCTTCCATTTTGTGGAAGATGTTCTCTTCCTCTTCCTTGTGGGAAATTTCCATTTTTTCCATTTTGAGCGCTATGTCTTCCTCTATTATTTTGTTGAAAATTATTTATTATTTGATTACGAGGAAAAATTTTATTTCTATTATTTTGCAAAGTATGACTATTTTGCGGCAATTTTCTCCCGTTGTCATCTTGTATAATAACTCTGCTCCTTATATTTTGAATAAACTTTTCTCTTCCATTTTCCAAAAATGGAGTCCTTTCATTTTGAAGAAAATTTCCTCCTCTTCCAGTTTGTGTAAAATGTGCTCTGTTAATTTTAGGAAAATTTTCCTCTCTTGAATTTTGCAAAAACCTTCCATTTCCAGGAAAATTTCCTCCCAGTCCGCTTTGTGAGAAATACACCTGTGTTCCAGTTTGAGGAAAATTTCTCTTTCTTCCATTTTGAGAGAGATTTTCTTTTTCGTTCTGCCGAAAATGTCCCTTTCTTTCGCTTCGCGATAAATTTTCTCTTCCGTTTTGTGGAAAATTTCCTCTTCTTCCGTTCTGAGATAATTGTTGACGAAGTGGAAGTTGCTGTTTAAACTGAAATCTTTCATTTTGTCTTTTGCCATTATTTATATGCTGAACGTTTTGTTTATCATTTGAAATCTGTGAAATTTCTCCATCTATAGGTATTATTGCATCTTCTTGTATTGTTCCAAGATGGAAGTACTGCGTCGAGATTGAAGATCTCGGATGCTTCGAAGTAATTTTTCTCACTTGTGGGAAATGGGATTGCTCCCTAAAATTAGCACCGTTTCCAGAAACTCTGTTATTATTCCCGAATTGATTCCGAATAACTAAATCTTGTTTTGGTATAGATAAAGATGAATGTAACTGACTGAAACCAGAAGATGAAAATTCCTGATGGCTAACTCTTGGTGGTTGAGGAAACTCCCTCTCTCCTGGAGGTCTAATTGGAGGAGGGTAAGAAACCTGAGGCTTGCAGCATATCCAAGGGTTAACAGTAGGATCCGTCACCTCTTGAATATAATTCTTCCACCAACTGTTCCACCATTCTCCTGTGTTTCCCTCATGCGTTTTTCTTTCGTTTCTATTATGAGCACGATTTTGATTCAGACCGCAGCATGTTTGACTCAAAAAAAGAAGCGAGAAGATAATCTGTATACAAATATAATAAGATCTATATCAATTCCTCGGGAAACTAACCTGTTTTTTTTATAATAATACAGTCACAATTTAAATTACTTTCGCCATTTTTAGTATGCACTTCCGATTTTCTTTAAAAAAAAATTGAACTTACCAGCATTTCGTTAGAAATCTCAAATAGAAGCCATTTGTCCCACTTCGCACTTCCAGGGTCGGTCACCTTACTGTAGTGCTACAAGATACGACATCTTCCTTTATAACTGGCTCAGAGGCTAAAGGTCGTAAAGTTGCAGTTAGTGAAAGGTATGATTTGTTTGACGTCACATAGGCTTCGAGAAATGGGACAATCCTCGGGCTTAGTATTTCCTATGTCACATTTTGTTGCGACAATTGACAATTCTTCCTATCGATAATCAGTTTCGCTTTGTAATTTTTCTCATTTGCAAACAGTTTAATGGTTAAAAGTAATAGTTTTCTTCACGAATTATATTGGAAGTGCGAGATTCATCGTATTATTCTGTTTAAACTATAAAAATAAGTAAGCCATACCTCAAAATTAGGAGCAATTTCATGTTATTAAATGTAACTGATAGTTAATTTTGTTTTTTTTTCCATTATTTTTTCCAGTTTCTAGATGGTAGTCATAAATCACATATTTTTTATTGCCTGCAGTAATAGGACAGGATCTATGTCATCATGCATTTAAGATGTCTTCATTTCGAAAGGAACTGGAACGAAAATAACAGTAAATATCCAAATTATTTTCTTATGCGATTTTCATTGTTTCTCCAATACCAAAATTCTAGTCTAGTTGTTCTCCCAATTGTCACAACATGCGAGAACAGCTGGAACCTAGATAAATATGTAGTTTCTAACCTCCCGTATTGTAAGATCTAATTTTGTGACGTTCAGGTAAATTTCTGTGATTAATTATCGTTAAAAAATAAAAAAAATAATGAAATTCTTCCTGTTACTAAAATGCCGAAAACATCCTGTTCACGATTGCTTTTAATAAATGGTCTTTTAAGAATCTGGATAGCGTAATTACGTAGATAATCAGCAGGATCTGAGATATGCCAAGTGATGTTGAAGATGACAACCGCTACAGACAATACGAATCTTTTAACATTGTTCGAAATGGGTCAAGATGTGGGAAGAGCTGTTACACTCGGTGTATTAACTGTGGAAACGTTTTGTTCCGTTAATAATTGATCGCGCTTAATTATGCATGCATATTCATTCGCGTCAGCATGTAAATTATGGATTAATTGGTATGTGAGACGGCTGTTGTCCTCGTTAACAGTGCAAAATTATCATTTCTTCTATATTAAAAGGTATAAGATATGACTATTATGCAAGGCCAAACATTCTGCCAACTCTAGAATAAGTACAAAGCAGCAACGCCTTATAATTTGACTAGATACATATAAAAAAGTGTCTTCCTGTTCAGCATTTCCTCCTCTGTGAATCAAATGTGTCATACTTCTTTGCGTTATTTTAATCGGTCTGCTGCAAGTTTTTAAATGATAATTTTCTACTGAACTATCTCGTATTTTACTTCGTGTATAACCATTAAAGGACCAGATGAAGATGGCAAAGTAGAACCATTTTTCAGATTTACTTATACTACTTAAGGCTATAGGGATTTCGAACAGGAAATGAGGTCAAAATTTCAATTGGTCGAGTTATTCGTGCCTCATCCGCTTTATCTGGATAGGATCAAAACCGAAATGGTCATAAAATAACTTTAATGGATCTGCTTTGTTTTTTTTTAAACTAGCTGCGTGCGTATAAAAAAAAATAGAATTGTTTTTTTAACAGGATTCATTATGAGGAGTGGTCAAAGTATACTTAATCAATTTTTTTTCTTTCCTTATAAAAAATTTGTGCTCCTTAAAGTTTCGATGATCTAACATTAGGAGCAAACAGTACAGTTGATAACAGAATCGCTCTTAGCATTAAGGGGCCTGGGAAAATATTTTGGAACCCCTTAAGCTAGAAATCTTCGGATCTTCAGGCAGAGAAAAAACAAATAAACGATTAATGTAACTATAAACTGATTTATTTCTTGTTATAAATTCAGAGTTTAAGCAGAATCGCATTTTATAGCTTTCTACAACTGTGGGGCTCAGATCAGAAGCCCTGTGGTCCTTTATTTAAGGTTGGGTCTGTTTGATAAAGCATAATTATGTGATATATATCTCCAGAAATTTGTACTTAATTTTAGAATCTTTTGCAGAAAAATCCCTTGGAGAAAATTTCACAGTAAAATCAAAATTTGCATATTTTTAATTCTTTTTGAATATTTTAACTTAAAATATAATCTAGTTTTACTTACTAATTTACTAATTTATTATTTAGTTACTTAAATTAAAAAAAAAAACAAAACTCATCAAAATTTAAGGAAAAATCAAAAATACACATGAGTAACAAACAATGGCTGATAGCATTTTTTCCTTAAAATTCGCCCTTTTTTAATTAGATTTCCTTAAAAATGACTTTATCACTGGCTAAAATGTTACTATAATAGTTCATAACGTATAAAAAGTGAACGTTGTACTTCTCTATATATATGAAAACGAGTTATGCTGCAGACCTATAATTTTGATGTCGTGCACTATGATCTCCGACCTGAATGAAACGATGAATATTACTGTGTAAGTTATGATTATTCGGATTATTTATGTCATTACCTTCGTATAAGCTCATTATCCGTTGTAATGAGACATTTTATCGCATTTACATTAACGAATTCGGATGGCGCAAACATAGGGTGTTGTCTTGAAATAATTTTTTATGTTAATCTCTCTTTATATCAATCATATACACTGTACGCCTCTATGCACGAGAGGAAACCTGTGTTGTTTATAAATAATCTATTTAAAATTCAACTTTGTGTCATTCTCATAAAGTACGTACGCGCTAGCGTTGTATTTTCCTTTAGGCTTGTTTATCTTTGATGCCCTGCTGTGCCGGAATATCTACTTCCTGAAGAGCAACGTGAGGAAAAAAAAAAGCTGGTGAATGTATTTCTAGACACGAGGAACACAATCGATGCCCGAAGGAAAGAATACTTTTCGCTATTGAAAACACTTCCACCATACGAATAGCCTTAATGTCAACACGTTTGATATGCAGTCAAAATGGCGCGGAATGTGTTGGTGGATAACAGTAAATAAATTTCCTATATTGAAGCAACCGAAGCATAAGTTCAAGGCGAAATATCGGAGAAAAATTCCTCAGGGAAGAGGCATTCGTGCGTGGCATGAATAATTGAATGGTTTCTGTTATTATACGTTTGCCGTTGTAACTTGTCATCAGTCGGAAATAGGCAAACCAAACATCATTTTTCTGCAAAACGAGATTTCGTGCGAGTGTATTGCTCAATGAAAGTTTTCCCAGAAAGAAATTTGGTCGTGATGATTGCATCCTGTGGTCAACTGCATCCATTCCCTATAATCCTAACTTGCTGTGAGGTTATGTCAAGGATATCGTCTACTCCGCAATTGTTTTAAGACCATTTACAGCCTGCAAAGTGTGAGAATTATGATGCCAAAGATAACATCAATAGGAAATGTGTTTCAGTATACGTGGCGCAACTTCTATGTCCTTTATTCAGTCGAAATATAACAAACAAGTAAATTTATTTTCCGTGCATAATAAAAATCTCATTCGAAGAAACATGAATGGGGAAAAAAGTAACTATCACGGCGTTTAAACTTAATTACAAGCAACTCTTCCTCAATTATCTAAGACGGTATTTCACCGCGTATATCTTCCAACAACTTTAAGTATTAGTGTCAAAGCTAAGAGTAGCCGCGAGTATGAAGCGCAGATATAATCTGAATACTCTTATCCTCCTTAGCAAACAAAAAAAAAACACTAATAAAACGAAGGATATCTACTAAACCAGCTCCTGTTTGTTGCTGGAGGTCATCGTAAGTAACTGGGTGAACGTCCTGCCATCTGTTGAGTAAAAATCTTACAAATAAATGTGGTGATTCAAAAATCAGTATTAAGTTAAGCATAGAGATCATTATTTGTTTAATAAGAAAGTTTTTGTCAACTGAACGTTCCAGTTAATTAATTATTATTTTATGATCTTCAGTATATTTTAGAAATACTATATTCTTTCGCTGACAGTCCAGAAACTTTTGGAGCCGTTAGCGAAAGCAAATTTTAAATTTTAATTAATAATAGGCCTAATTAGTCGGCCGGATGGCCGCGTGGTAAAACTGTGGCTTACCACGCTGGAGGATCCAGGTTCAAACCGGGTCTCACACTTCCAGTTTTTCAGGAGGGATCTGGCTCCGGCCCGTTGAACCCCATCCTTCAGCCATCCGGTTGATTCCCATCATGGGTGTTGGGGGCAGCCAATGGTGGGTTCTGTTCTAGAATATGGGTACACAAGTCCCTTGTATTGGTATAATAAAAAATAGGCCTGATTAGCAATTCCATTCTTCTAGATTAAACGAGCAGTTCTCGAAAGAATCATCTACTTTCCGAATGAATCAATCATTCTACTTTCTCAGTGATTAAAGATGTTGGATTAAAATATGTTATAAAAAACTTCTTCAACGGCATAACTTATCAAAGCCATCTCTAAACGGTATAACTCGTCTATACCATCTCCAAATAGCATAATGAGTTATCCGACATAACTCGCCAGCAGTGGCGTACCAAGGGCGGCGGAGCGGCAGACCGCCCCGGGCATCTCATCAGGGGGGCCTCTGAAGAATCTTAAGTTTTAAGTATATGTAGTAATATAAAAAAGGAACTTTGTATTCTGGGAGGATGATTACGTATAAATGTGCCATTTTATGTTAGAAGCGCTGATGCTATAATTTTATAAGATATGAGCAGTTTTCCACCCCTCTAGCCCTGCTCCCGCTTCATATGGCAGCCGGGTTGTAGATATGACTATATGTGCAGAAAGTGGGTTGGGTAAGCGTGTGTCAAAATACTGTTACAAACTAAATAAATTTAATAAATCTTTCCAATTAGGGGGGCCCCAGAGAGATTTCCGCTTCGGGCCTCGATAGCTGTAGGTCCGCCGCAGTTCGCCAACATAATATCAGGCATAATGCCAGAGTTATGCCTGATGATGATGATTTCATTATCCTCAAACGTCACTCATAACTCATCAAAATTATCGTTATACCATTGAAGATGATTTTGATGACATATTTTAAATGTCATCAGAATCATTTTCAATGTTAAGTTGCGGAATTCATTCTTTAATTCCTCATCCTTCTGCCGTTTAAAAGATGAGTTTGATGAGTTATGCCATTTATGATGATGGTTTTGATGACATCTATTTTAATCCCGCATTTTTAATCATTTAAAATAAGAGCACAATAGGAAGATATACGTTGAAAATTATAAAAATCCATTAAATAATTCCATAATTATTACAGTGAAATTTGAAATGATGCCATTTTTAAATGAATGAAACTACAGGATTAATTAATCTTACTTCAAATTCGATGTTTACATCTGTTAAATTTTATAAAATTCGATCAAATATTTCAAAATTTATAAGTCTTTGAAGCAACTACTATCTTAGAACTATAATCTTTGAAGTTTGAAGATTAAAGATTAGAAATAAAAGATTAACTGATGAGTCATCGATAATCATCTTCAACGATTTGATCATGCTGTTTCATAAAAATTCAATAAATAGTTTAGAATATTATGAAATTATTTCTGAAATTTTTTATCAACAGATGACGCCACTTTCCATTATATAAGAATACTAAATGACGGGGCGCAACAAGCCCTTCCATAGGCTACCCACCCCTGAGGAAGGGGTCAGCCGGATTGAGGAATCGACAGGCCGGGACCGGACCCATGATAAACATTTTCAAGAAATGGGATCCTAGACTCGAATCCGGATCCTCCAGAATGGAAAGCCGAAACATTTCCATGCGGCCAGTATGGCCGACATTTCAGAAGTTTGAATATCCGTCATTTTAAAATGATTGAAGCTAGAAGCATAAATAATGCAACTTCCAGATTTCTTTAACGGCGGAATATCAATATCGAATTTCCTGATAATATATTTATTAGATAAAAAGTTATTAATGAGATATACGCTGAAATATTGAAGACATGATGATCTCTTAAGTCTCACTTCAGAAACGTTAAGTTAGTTAAGCCGCCATATCGTCAGATATGGCGGCTTAACTAACCTAACGTTATATAACCCATCACAGCCCAGTCAACACCCATGATGGGGTCAATCGAATGGTTGAAAGAGGCGGTTC
>WUQG02038072.1:0-10768 GCA_011317285.2 Androctonus mauritanicus | reverse complement strand
TTAATCCTAACTGAAAAGACTCGTCGATCATCGAATTTAGCCTTGAAAGTTCTTTCTTTGAAAAGGATATAAGTAACTTTCCAAGAAAATGGCCAAACTTTGCGGCACCCCGGTTGAAAAATACTGGTGTAAGTAAAGCAATTCTGAAGGATTTGGGATGACTTTTTAAACAAAATTGAATGATTTGGTTTTGTTTAATACGGGAAGAACTGGGATATTAAAGTAATTCTCTATGATGAAATAACTTCTAGTACCAATGTTATTATTCAGCTTTTAAGCTGGAAAAAAAATCAAATTACATATTTGATATAAACTTATATTATTTTGGTTTGCAAAGATTTGCCAAATAGGAGGACTAAAAGCAGATGATAATTACTGTATACAATATAATTGAAACAATTGATGATTGTTAATTCTGTGTTAATTCTTATGTTCTAGATAAATTCTTGAATTTTACATATTTTTTAGGATTGGTGCATACCCAAAGACTAATATTTTTACATGTTATTCTCTGAAATTATACAATTTTATTAAAGCTATATTTTTTCCTTTATTTCTTTTCTCATATTTGAAATAAATATTATTTTCAACAAAACAAAAACATTATTTTTAGGAAGAAAAAGACTTACCCAAAGTCCAAATATGGTACAATCCAAAGATCAAACAAATGAAAAGAAATACAAATTTTCTTCAAGGTAAAAATACTTAAATATGTTTTATATAATAAAAGTATGTATATGATATTATTCCAATAATAATATTTAATATATAAAAATTTTATTTAATAATTATTTAAGGAAGATTTGAATTTTTAAAACTTTGCAAATTATATCATTGATTTAAATTTGATAAAATATTCAAGAGAGAAATTTTATTATTATGATAGAATGAAATTTAAAAATCAAATTTAGTAAAGAAAACTGAAAACATTCTATTTATGAACTTCACAATTACAGGGATTCAGCATATCAAAAATGATATTTAATATATAACTCTGTAATTGTGTTATCATTTTCATTAGAATATTAACATATTTTATCAGATAAATAATAAATCATTTAGTCATATTTGAAGATACTTCAAATCTATGATAGGAATTATAATTTTCAGAATAAAACTATTGTAATTCTAGTTGTTTATAAACAGACCAATTTACTTGAAATAAAATCAACAATGTTACTTCAAATAAATTTCTTGCAAATAGCATTAATATTTAAAACATCTCTTAAAAATGAACATTTTATAAAGTATTACTATATACAAATATAATAGTATTATAAATAATTTTTAAAACATGAAACCATTATCTATTTTTAGAAATTTACAAAGTCCATTAATAAATATTGAATCTGCCTATTCTGCAAATTATATAGCTAGCACAAAAATTGACAATAGTAATTCTTTTAATGAAAGCAAAATCTCAAGAAAGGTAAAAATTTAAATACTTTTTTGAAGTATTTTCTTTAATTTATGAAATTATATTTAATTTTATTTTATAAACAGAGCCAAAATATTTTAACTAATAAATATCCTGTTTGGAGAACAAATTCTGAAAATGTAAAAGATGATAATTGTGAATTAAAAATAATTACTGTTACTCCTACAACACTGCATGAATGGAAAATGTTAAAGCATCACCACTTTATACTTTATGAACTTTTCGGTAAAGCCTAATAAGTATAATTCTTATCAATATCTTATTAAAGATATAATAATTCAAATTTAAATTATTGAAATAGGTATATTGGATTCTTGTATCAAAACTAATAAATACAATACAGCTAAAAATTTTATTTTGAGAAGTGGAACAGACACCATTGAAACAGTATTTTATGAAATAGTAAGTATGATATATATATATATTATATTACAATAAAAGCAATAAATTCCTTTTTTTAAATGATATATCATTAATTTTAGTAGTTTACCTGAAGGAATAAAAATGTAATTAACACCATGAAAACAGAATATAATGTTAAATTATACAATAACTATAATTAATACTTAACATATATTTTTAAATACAATACAGATATGAGTTGCTTAGCATTCTATATACATTCTATCTAATAAGATGTTGTTATGAGTTTCTTATTCTACAAACATATATAAACAAACCTATACTGTAGTACTGTACTTAAACTGTACTATTTAAATAGCCAAAATATTGTATTAATACTGTCACTAGAACTGGTAGGGGGCATTTTGAGCCTTGATAAACTTCATAAAATAAAATGCCACAGAGATATGCTAACAGAAGATTATACATGAGAAATTCGAGAGTGAGATGCTGTGAGACTGGAAACAAAATATTGTACAGTAAAAGAAAGTAAAATTATATATGTATTATGATACATATATAATTTATATCACAGTAAATATATATCATACTGTTGTACTGCTGGTAGTGCAATCAGTTTGTTTATATCGGCTTTACACATAAATATTCCTGCTACAACAGCTTATGTCTGCTACATTCTGTTAGCCTGAATAGTATTTTTTTAAATCTCTTATATTTCGGACATATATGCAAGTAGACATTGTCCAGAAGAACATATGCAATACATACACATGTGACTTTAAATGTTCTTTCTTTTAAATTGTTTCTTTTAAAATGTTATTTAATTGTTATTTTAGGTTTTTAATTCAATGAACTCAAAAAATTTTAATTATTTTATACTTAAAATTTTTCATAAATATTTTATTCTTGTTTTAAAAAAGAATAAATAAATAATGCAGTTAAAATATAGATACAGATATCCCAATTATGACAGTGCAATAATTAATATTATGATCATAATTGGAATGTGAAATAAAATATAAGGGATAATATATACAATAAAAAAAATTACATTGAATTGAAAATCTTCATCTTAGATTTGCCAATGATATAATTCTATTCATTTAAGCCTAAATGAATAATAATAAATATTAATAGAACAGCATTAAATTATTTTATATATAAAACTACATTATTAACATAGACTAACCAAAATATAATTAAGAATTTTTTATCTTTTTATTACAAGGTTAATGATTGCTAATGTTGTTTAGTAGTTAATAAAGACTATTGCTTATATTGAAATAGACATTATTAATATTTCAAGGATTCTGATAGTTAATAATGATGCATATATTATTAATAAATATACTATTAAGAGTTCAGACTTTTTATATCTAACATACATTTAGTACATATATAAGCATTCTAATTACAAACTTTCATACTTACAAATATACTATTTTCATTTTCAAATTTTAGAAAATTTCAAAAACGCTTTAAAAATTTAATTATGATGTTAGCAGAATGCTCTAGCAACAAATATAATATAAAACTACATAGTTATTTAACATATTACAGCAATTGAAAAACATATTACATAATACAGTATATGTATTGTTTCATGGCATTCAGTACTTCTAGCTACCAGGTAATAATGATTTCTAAGTTACAAACAAAACTTAAGAATTACAGTTAATTCAAGAAGCATCTATATTTATAAATTACAATATATTTTTTTGATTGCATATAATTTTCAATGTTTCTTTTACTTTTTTCTTGTATCAATATCTTAAAATAGTATAACAATATTATGATGGCTTAATTAGATATTTTGATATAACAACATTTTATTTGTAGTTTGGAAAAATTCCCTTATTTGTTCCCACTACTTAGATTTAAATGGGTTTGATCTACATTTGTAAATATATTTAAAATTATATAAGAAATATAAGTAGATATATATTTTTTAGTTTTTATGTAAATGTTTGTTACTACTACTTGTATAAAGAAATCAAAAATGTTTCCTTTTACATAATTTTAAGATAAATTTTATTGTTGCTAATATCAATAGAAAACTTCTTATTTTAAACACATTGTGAATTGTGTAATCTTCAATTGCACAATTTCAGATAATCTCAATTTTTCAAAAAAAAAAAAATACAGTAATTATTCTAAAGTACTAAATCAGTATATCAGAATAAAATCATCCAATTTTAAATACAAAAACCTATTATTTTTAACAATATTTATGATGTAACTATAATGGTATTTAATGTTACTATCAATAATTGATTATAAATAGTAAAGTTTTTATATATCATAAATTTTAGATTAATTGTGAATTTATAAAAACTTCATCTGTGCAAATTCTTTAGATGTAAATAAATATTGCATTAAGAAGTATCTGAATAAATAAATTATATTATTAAAAACTTTGGAAAATTCTATTTATTTTATCATCAAATTTATATAAAATTTTATATTTTTAAATTTATTGGAATTATGTGTTTTAGGATAGACCATTACCATCTATAATAAAAGGAGAATGGCAAAGGTAACTTATTTAAAATTATTTAATTAGTAATTAATATTCTGAATAATAGTAATTATATAATGCTTTTTCTTAAAAAGTATTATGTATTCTATACTAATAGATAGTATTATTCTATAGATTTTTCAGTTTTAATGTTTTACATTTTTAATAACAATAGTTGCTATTGAACTAAATGCAAAATGTCTAAAACTGGGCATTAGTGACAGATTAAAAATACCTGTCTAAAAACAAACCTATATAAAAACTTCGAACCAGAATATTGAAAGTTTTTTCCTACCAAGTTTTTGATAACAACTCAAAATTTCCAAAGATAAATTTATCAAATATACTTTTTAAGAATATTTTCAAATTTTGTTAATAAAAATTATCATATTTTTAAGTGTATATTTTTATATATATATAAAAAAACACCAGCAGTATTTACATTGCTGCTATATGCAGTGTCATTAGAGTATTACTGATATATTTTTAATTATCTTTGAATAAGACAGCTAATCCAAAAAGCTCCATAAAATTAATATAAAAAGAAAAACATAAAATTACTACATTCAATTTTATAGAATTAGAAAATTATGGCTATATAAATCAAAACTTTGATGAAAATAAACAAGCATGCTAGACTGAATAATAAAATTTTATATATACAATATTCTAATGAAATCTTAAATTATCATCATCAAATTTTAAATTTAACATTACAGTTTTTTTAATTTTAAGTAAATGTTTAGCAATAATTTGTTTTCAAAGGAATTTAGAAAATTATTATAAAATCTTATATATCATATGAAAAAACAATATTTGAAATTGGAGATTAACTTATTTTTACATTAACATCTTGGAAATTTTTCATACAAATTTAAAAAAATGCAAAAGAAAAAGTACAATATAAAATTAATGATAAAATATTTTAATAATTCATTAATTTATTAAATCTGAAAAATAGTGTTCTGTAAAATGTACTTATCACTTGAATTTTAATATTTAATTGAAGGAATGACAATTAAATATTAAAATTATTTTTTTAAATAATAATTGTTTTAATTCTCTTTTAAAACAATTATTATTTTATGTTTTTGATCATTAAATTATAATTGTTTCATTCTTATGCAAATTTTAACTTATACAAATTTGATTTTATGAAAAAACTTTAATATGGAAAATATTTTAAAAATAATCATTATAATTAAATATATAGTGCAGTATTGCAATTTAATATTGTTATATTTTTCCAATGTAATTATGACACTATTATAATGATAGTTAATGATGTTATTAATAGTTTATTTATGATGATACAATAATTTTACTAATAAACTATTATGGAATGAAACTGTGTGTATGTTATATTACAAAAATTAGATTGTATCCTTGTGAAGAGTTTATACAAATATGTAAACAGCATATAATGTTTATAATTTTACTATAATTCAGTAATCATAATTTATATAGATAAATTAGACCAGCATAATATTGCCAAGAACTTAAGTAAAGGACGCTGTTGAATTGAATATTTCTTTTATATATATTTGTCAAACTGTTTTTAACCTTTCTAAAAAAAGTTAAAAACAGTTTAACAAATATATATAAGAGAAATATCATTCCTGCTATCTGTTCTGCTACTAAAAATTTTGAATTAGTAATTTTCATGAAATTTAATATTGGATGTTCTGCCAGTAAAGGTGATATGGATATTGTATCTTTTAACTATAGCCTCAACCATTTAAATTAGTGGGCATTCAAATTTCTGAGAAATTCCCTTAATATTTTTTAAAAAGTTAATAAATTTTTATGAAATCTAGCAGGAGGATCATGTTGTAAATGATGAGTTTGACACATACATTGACCTTATAACTTCAATTATTTAAAAATAGCAGAGTAAGGTCCTTTCAACAATTGTATCAGTTAAGTTCCAAACTATATTCTGTTGATATTAGTAAAGATTCACAAATTTAATCTTGTCAATAAAGTTATAATGTTATTTCTGAAGCAGCATTTCTATAAACTGATTAACAACAGTTCCACATATAAACTTTGTAAATAAATAGTATATGTACAACATTATCATAAATTGTAATAGTGATAAATGGAAGAGAGATAATTTGTGTGGTATGAAAGACAAAATGCTATTTTAAAAAGGAAAGTAAAGACTGCAATGAACATCCTAAAGGGTAAGTCAAAGTTGTTCAGAAATTCTTTGATATTTTGTCAATTACTATTAAAAGTCAGAAACTATCTGTTCAGAGAAGTGCATTAGATCCTTTCTTGTCTGAAATCAGATAATTACAAAATCTAGCAACCACCAATAATAGATGTTCCCTTTTCTTTAGATACTTATGTTTCACACATTGCCTTCTCACTAGGATGGTTAATAACTGTAGCATATTTCACTATTTTTAATTTATGAAAGTGGGATCCTAACATTAAAAAAAAAGAAATTTTTCTTAATAAATTTTGATCAAAATTAGAATAATGCTTTCAACCCAACTTTTATGACAATAATAAATACTGTATTCTGAAAAAAATTATTAAAAATATAGTTTTACAAAAAAAAATACTTACATATATATACACACACACACACACACACACACACACACACACACAAACACACAAACACACAAACACACAAACACACACACACACACAAACAATATTGATATTGTAAATTTTTGTCTATTTAAACAGATCTGAGTTTCATGACATTCAGTTTTCTGTTACATTTGTATTGTGTATAACAATCCTTCAACCTGCAAATTCAATAATAATAATATTATTTATTCATTTAGTGTATACATTGAATATAATAGGTAACCTTAAAACATGAAGATTTATACAAAGAGGCTTTCAGAATACCACAATATATTTAAAGACTGCTAAAAAAGAATTAGAAAAATGTATTTAATTGATTTGACTAGAGCAATGTTTTTCAAACTTAAGTTCTCTGCAAACTTCTTTTTCTTCAAAAAAAGAAAATAGTGGACCTCCAGAGTTGAATTATTTAATATTTCAGAGCATACAAACAAAATTAATCTATAAATTTGGTTAGAATCTGATCTATATTTTTCAATGCAGTTATGATCATGATTAATGAATTTTTCTATTTAAAGTTATTATTGAAATGATTTTATTTTAAATATTTTTATATAAAGCTTGAGTAGGTTCTTCAAATCTCAGTGTTTGTGGACCACATTTTGAAAAACACAGGAGTAGAGAAATGTGTATAAATTAATAATGTCTTTTGATTTTAATGTTCTAGAAAAATCACAATAGTTTATTAATTCTCATAATATGAATTATTAATAATTTTAATGTCCTGCCATGTCATTTAAAGACATGACATTTTAATGTCATGTCTTTAAATGATGCAGTTGTTGTTAAAGTTGTATTATTTGAGATATTCTTAATTTAAGTTGAATTTTATTTATGAATTAATCTTTGTAAATATGAAGAGGGTATAGCCAAATACAATATATTATTATTGCATAATTGATGATATCTAAGATCATGCCATTAGTTCAAATATTTTATAGTGTAATATTTTCTTAAGTTACATCAACTAAGATATATAGTTTAAATATAAAATAGACATGATTATTGGAAAAGTAAAGTTTTTCCTATTATCAAAAATTTTGTTGTGTACTTTATGATTTATTTGTATAAAAGTTATATAATTTTTTTTAAATTAATACTGAAAAAAATCAATATTTTTATATCAATACTGGTATTTGAATATTGGAAAAAAAATGACTGAGATTTCTATATTGTAAGCCCTACTTCTCACTTCTTTAGCTCTCCATCATATCTTTGATAAATCTTTTGTCTCTAGTTTTGTAAAATTCTCTCTCTCCATTTACAATATGATGATAATTAAAGAAAAGGGGAAAAAACCATATACATAAATCAATATGAAATGTTTATTATATTTGCTTACTAAGACAAATACTCTGTCAACAAAAGTCATTTAGGAAATTTATTGTATTGTAATTCAGAATGGGAGGAAGTACAAACACTGCCCTAGTTTGATACAAATTTTAGAAGACATTCAAATTTAACTCAAAAATTATTAGGAAAACTTTTAATCTCACAAAAATTATGAAATAGAAACTGTCTAGTTTAGAAATACAAAAAATTTTATTTTTACTTTACATATATAGATATCCTCAACTTACACTAGTGATGTAATCAGTAAATTTTGTGACTGGTCAAAGCAATTCCATGAGTTTGAATCTTTGACCCAACACTCTGATATATGGAAAACATCCTTTTTTTTTATATCTAGTACTTATAGTTTTGTGTTTGTTATATTTATTAAGATAATGTATAGTGTCCTAGTAAGCATTAGTAGTGAGTATATAAATTTAAATTAAAAAAAAAATTCATTTAAATAACCATAAATTTTTGGCATTTATACCATGGAGATTAAACAAAATTCCTTCATAAGTCATGGAGTAGCTACTGTATATTAAACTGTTTTGTCCTTGTCATAACAAATGATAAATGATGATAAATTATCTCATAAGAAATTATTGTATTATTATTATAAATCTTGTTGCATTTCAGAATTATATTTCTTAACAGGCTTTAATTATATTAATCTTATTGTAAAATAGCTATCTAGCTATCTCAGCAAAAAATTTACTGATACTGAATATACTGTATATTATATCAAGGAATAATAAACAAGGAAATCTGAATTAATGTTATTTTGAAATCAAAGAATAAAAAGAAAAATTGATTAGTATTAAATATTAATAAAGATATTATTGTGGAAAATATAACATATTTAAATTTTATAATCATATTCTATTTTATTGTGATAGTAATTGTTCACAATTTATCTTGGTACTTAAAAATAAGTTTGCTATCTTTGATATATGCATTGTCATACTGTATTATATATTATACATAAAATTTCATTTTTACTGAATGTAGTAAGTTAATGAAAATAAATTGATATAAAGCAATTCATATTTTTAAAATGTCAAATTTCTTTATTATACAGTATGGATTATCTATACTGAAAAATAAAATAGATGAAAACCATATTGATGTTTTTAAATATAATTTAATTATATAGTTCATAAAATAATTTTTAATTTTATTATTAGAAAAATTATGAAATTCTTAGTATTATGCTAATTAAATTTTTTATTCTTTAATATTCAAAAGGTGTGTAGGATCCTTTGATACACTGGGAAACTTTAGAGTGGTATCCATTAGACCTGCCTTAGATAAAGAAATTAGTAATCTTGATACTGTACTTTTCTTCATGGAAAAATATATGACAAATTTAACATTATTAAATGAACCATAAAAATTAAACTAAAAATTAATTGTAACATTATTTTCAAATAAAAAAAAAATTAATTTTATATTCCTATTTGAAAAAATTAAATAGTAATTATCCATTTTGCCAGAGGATAATTCAAAATATAATATGTAATATTAATATTATATCTTTTTATTTATTTGTTGATCAGCTGATTCTTTATGTTCAATAATGCCAATGATTCTAAAATATATTATTATGAATCATATATCAAAATATATAAACTTTTCCAAGTTTTATTTTATTATAATCATTATATTTACATGTAAGAATATTTATTTTCAAAAATTCTTTTTAAATAAATTTCATGAAGTACTTGTGTCTCTTGATTTATAAGTTATTCCACGACTCTTTAATTCACGGATTATACCAGGTGGAAGACGACCAGATACAGATATAGCATAAATTCCTTTAACCATTCGATCTAAAAATATTAATAACAATTAATGATTATTGCAAAAAATTTAATTCTGTATTTATATAAAAATATTGGAATATTTTAAAAAGATTAGCTAATTATTAAGTAATAATTTACCACAAAATTCCTAACACTTAATTTACTAAAAATAAATTTTAAAATAAAATTGCTAAGAAACAATAATTACCATATAATATTTATTTCAAAGTCAGTATAAGATATTAACATAAAAGGTAGAATTAACATATCAATATATCCTCTTAAATTTCATTTAATCATTTATATAATTAAACTAATAGTTAAGAAAAAATATCTTGAAATTCTTGAAGTAGTTCTACAGAGAAATTCTCTATTATTAGAAAGCATAATATTTACATAATTTAAGTGATGGCCAAAAATATATAAAGGAATATCAAAATTATCTTATGTTCATATTTGCAAGTATAATATAATATATTTGTAAATATAATATTTATTCTAGAGTAAATATATCATGACAATTATATAAAGAAACAAAAATATGGTATATTTTCATCTACCATATTTTTGTTTCTTTTTCATAATATTTTTGAACAGAACTTTTCAAGAGAGTCTCAATAGTTAGTTAGATAGAGTTTAATGGCGCTGGATCCATAGGACATATAGTGCCAAACACAAGGTAGGTTGCTCTTACAATGACTTGGG
>WUQG02038061.1:0-10770 GCA_011317285.2 Androctonus mauritanicus | reverse complement strand
AGATCCTGATACCAAAAGCAATTTAAACGGTGTTGCTATAGTACTGTGAATGATATTTAAACAAGCACAGATCACAATTTTGCCTAAAAACTAAAAACGGGCATATATAAAGCAGTATGTTGGGTTCAGAAAGAAGTGAGAAATGCAGAATAATTGACATCTCAAAATTATTTTCTAAAGCAAAATATACTATAAAAATAATATTGATAATATGTAATAAATATCATCATAAATATATTAAGATACAATTTATATTTGAAAATAATGAAAAGCTTCAAATCAAAACTATATTCTTTCATTTGACAAGAGATATACTGTTTTTTTGCATTGGATTGCTTGAGAAAACTGTCAGAATAAAGTTATGCTGATTAAAAAATAATTAGGATCATGGCTTTAAGTCATTGGATCTGTTAGTTTGTTTCTCTCTCAGGTATAGTTTATGAGTTTATTTGACTGGTATAACGTTCCATTTCCTTTCCAAATTTAAAAGATATTTCAAAAATAATAGTTTTCTAGTTAATTTTGTTAGCTTTATAACAAACTTACAAATATTTTAATTAGAAGAAGAAATGAAGGACTTTTGACAAGAACTGAAATTATGCTTTTAAATTTTACAAGTGTTGATTAAAGAAGTTTTGGATCAATTTGAATGCTATAAAATGCTTGTCATCACATCACAATTTGTTTTGATTATCTGTTCAATCACCATTTTTATAACTATAATCAATTTAAATCTGACATTATTATTATTATAAAAATTAATAAAATTATAGGCACATACAAAAGATATTTAAATAAATAACTTCTTTTTATTAAAATATATTGTAAAGGTTACAGAATTTGCATCAGGCATTGTTTTTTGAGGTGAGAAATGACACACTAAGGAATTTGAAGGGAGAGTGACACCTAAGAAGGAGAGGAAACAACAGTAAGGAATTTAAGAGGGGAAGACATCAGTAACAGACAATAATTAATAAATATTCTGTCTTTCCTTGGGAAAAAGGTCATATCATTTGTCTAGGACTCCACCAGCTCCTCTGGGACAAATGAGAAGAAATGTCTGTTCCAACTCATATGGTCTCTTCTCCACATTGAAAAGAAATTATTGTCTGCTTCAACTGTGAGAAAGAAGGATAGAAATAAAGGGTTAAAAAGAATGACATTTATCAGTCATACAGTGAGTCTGAAGTGTGATTGCACCTTCAACCAATACCTTATTGCACCCTCTATCTCAACCAGCCACCCAGTATTGTTTATTCAAATCCCAGAATACACTGGCTGATCTTAATAGGTTCAACATTCTGATCAGCACAAACAACAATAAGAGAGGTCAAGACCATAAAGTCATTAGCTTTGGCTCTTATTGTGAAACTACTGACCTGAACTTAAGTTCAACTGTTCAGAAAAAGATATTTATCATCTCATAATGATTATTGTTGGATTCTCATTATTTATGTATGAAATCTCTCTCAAATAAATGAAGTTATTGGTTATTAAACAGAGGTCACTGGTGTAATACTAGGTCTCATTCCCATCCTAATCCACAAAGTCTCTAAACCATGATCTAAGATCAAATCCCATATAAATATATCCATTGATTCCACAATATTAATTAATTAAAGAGAGATGTGCTCACAGTTTACTAGTTTTTCACTTCTTAAGGATGATCTCTAGATTATTATTATTGTAAATTCAGCAAAATTTGATTCTATTGTTTGTATGTATTATATATGACACCTGCAGATGCAGATGTAGGAAGGGGGGCATTACAAAGCCCAAGCACCATGACCACCAATGATCTATTGTGCATCCCTAACAGGATCATCCCATCTTAATCACAAAGACAGTATCTTCTTCAATGGGACTATAAAAAGATCTTCTGGTGCAGGAAAATGCAACTCAAGATGATCATACCTTAGCCTTGAAAAGACCAAGGTAAGAGAAGTTTCGTCCTCATCCTGACATCTACAAGTGCAGCTATTAACAATTCCAATTAAATGAAGATGCCTATTAAGATGACAATGCTCTGTAAGGAGTCCCATAATAATCCTACCTTCATTTTTATGCAATGAAAGCAACTCTAGTTCTCTATACAGAAGAACCTAAAATGAGAGCTTTTGCTCACCTAAGTCCAGGAGCAGACCTCCAGTAAATGAGGTACTGAGCTTTCAACCAGTCCCTGAAAATCCAAAATGCATCAGATTGGATGCCCATGGCAGGCTCAAATCCAATAAAGGGATGAGAAGCCACTTCCTTGGCAAGCTTATCAGCAACCTCATTGCCCTCAAACCTTTTGTGCTTCAGCACCCAAACAAGTTACACCCTGTTCCTGGTAGCCAGTTCCTCAATGAGAAGACAACAATCCCATACAAGCTTAGAAGGAAAGCGGGAGCTATCAGATAGGATATAAATGTGTTTATTGACATATCTCTTATCAAGATTAATTTTAACACATGCAGAAATAGCATAAATTTCTGCCCGGAAGACAGTGGAAAACCATCCAAGGGAATAAGAATAAGACATTCCTGTTCCCCCATAGTAAATCTCTACCCCAACACTAGTAGTGATTTTAGAGCCAACTGTAAAATATGCATTATCAAAATCATCTTCAATGACATAATCTGTATGTCAAATGTTATAAAAATTTATTAAATAGTTTGATAGTCTTATTGTCAGTGCTATACTAATATTGCTATATAGTTGTTTATTTTTATTATTATATACTAGCTGATGTATCCAATGCTGCTTGGGTAATAATTAAATATAATTAATTTATATGTTAATTTATATAAATAATAACCTAAGTATATTACATTTTAAAAGCAAATGATTTTAAAATGCTTTTAAAAGCATTTATATAAATAATAACCTAAATATATTACATTTTAAAAGCTAAGTATATTACATTTTAAAAGCATTTTAAACACAGATAAATCATATATTACCTAAATTTTGATAATTTTTATTTTATATTATTAATAATAGATGACACTGTCTATCTTCATTATTAAGCAGTGAAGGTAAGCCATGTATTATCTCTGCACTTCTGACATTTAGCACCATCTATTGACAAAAAAATAAAATTTTGATAAAAATTAGGTGCATTACTGTAGGATTAAATTATGTGGATTAAGCTGAGCTATAAAGGCAAAATATCATTACCAAATTTCATGAAAATCTACTAATTAATTCAAAAGTTATTAGTGGGACACACAGACATAATCAAGAAAAGATTTTGAATTTTGGTTTAATTTCACATTTATAAAGAGGAATTTTCATAATGGAAGAATCAGCCTATCAAAGCACAAGACAACCAATCACGTGCATTGAAATTAAATCAAAATTCAAAATCTTTTCTTGTTTATTGGCTGAATACAACTCAATATGGGACTGAAACACAGACATAATCTTATAATCTTTTTCCTTCAGAAACTTATGAAGTAAATAATTATTTTTAGCTTATTTTAATTTATTCAACTTACTTTGTTATTAGAATAAACTTTACTTTTAATAAGCAGTTTTAGATTTGTTTGATAGAAAAAATTTGATTTCCCCTGAATTATGTTAAAATAAATTACTGAATTATATCAATTTTTAAAATATTCAATTAATATATAATTGTTTTAGATTAATGGCATCAGTTGAAGAATACAATATTGAATCTAATAAATGGCAAATAAAAAGGCCTATGGATATACCAAGGATGGGAATGGCTGTTACTACTTTTAAAGAACATATTTGGATTTTAGGAGGTATAGGGAAAGATGAAGAACATCAGGCTTTTGTATTACATACTGTTATCCTATATAATCCAATTACAGATTCGTATGTATAATATTAAATTCATAATAACTTACTATAGTTAAAAAATGTTTTAAATCATTGGTGCAATTTTTTTTTTGAATGATAACTTTTTAAAATTCAAAACTATGGAACTACATGATATATCATACAATTAATATTTGATATAATCTTTATCATTTTACATTATTTTCATTATCTTAATTGTCATTTTTTATATTTCAAATTACAAAACAGAGACAGTTTATATTTAAAGTCTATATTTTTCTAATTTTTTCAGAAGTAATAATTTTTTATTTTGTAAAAAATTCATATGTTAAAGAATCATGCTTATAAAATATTATGCACTTTAGCCTCACTTAGAAAATACCATAACTGTTCTCTCAAATAACAACCTTTAATATTGACATAAAACTGGATAATACTTTCATATATAATATTTACAAACCTCCTTCCAAAACCTGCTTGGCTCTTTAGTTCCTCTCCACCCTAGCATCATTGCTTATGTCTTCAATGCCCATCACACCACATGGAGTACCCTCACACAGATGAAAATGGTGAAAGACTGGCTTCATGAAAGGACTGGACTACATCTGGTTTCCAATGCCAAACAACCTGGTACCTTCATCTCTTCAAGATGGAATAAGAGTTATTCTCCAGATTTGTGTTTCATAACAAAAGACATCAATGATGATCAATTCCTGGAAAGCTTTCCTGGATCATTTTCAGGAAAGCTTTGCAATAATTTTTACAATTATTCTTGACACTGACATCTCTTTCACAACTATCAAAAGTGCATCTTTGCCAAGATGGAATCTCAACAAAGCTAACTAGGAACTATATAGAGAGATAACAGAAAAAGAAATAACAAACATATAATCCAAACCAGAAAACTGTAAGGTTTTTTCTGAACTTCTCATCTTGGCAGCCAAAAAAGGTAACCCTCATGGCTTCCATAAAGAATACATACTATGTTGGGATAAGAAATGTGAAAATCTTTTTAAACAATATCAGGAGAATGAGGATCCCCAATTGCCCAACAACTAATTAAAACTCTAGATGAAAAACAGAACAAAAGATGGCATAAAATCTTAGAGAACATGGACTTTTCAAAATCTAGTAGAAAATGTTGGAATATCTTCAGAACACTCAGGATGGCTGCACCACCTACTCCCAGAGAACTCAAGATAACAACTAATAATATTACTTCACACCTAATGAAAACATCAAAAATTAAGCCTAGTAAATCCTCTAGACAAAAAATTAATAAATCTCTGAAGAGCATATTGTCCACTGGCCAAGAATCATCTCACCTGACAAATCAAGTCATGGTAAAAGAAGCTCTAAAATTAACAAAAAATCACCACTCTCCTGGTGTGGATGGTTTCCTTCCAGAATTTTTGAAGAATTTTGGTAACCAAGTTATGAATTGGCTTGCATCTCTCTTCTCCACAATAATTGAAATCAGAAACTTATCAAAACTTTGGAAAGAAACAAAAGTGTTAGCTGTTTTAAAATGAAGGGAAAACTCCAGATAACTCAAAAAATTTCCATCTAATTTCCCTTCTCTACACCTCATTTAAACTACTTGAAAGAATAATCCTCAAAAGAATTTCATCCTCCATAGAAAATATTTTACCTCCAGAGCAAGCCAGTTTCAGATCAGGTCAGTACTGTTGTGAACAAGTATTCTCACTTACTTCCCACATAGAAAAAGTATTTCAAGAAAAACAGAAGACAGGAGCAGTTTTTATAGATCTTACATTGGCATATGATATGGTCTGGAAAAAAGCATTCTTAATGAAACTGGCAAAAATTCTTCGGTACAAAAAATTAATCATACTCCTTAAATTTATGCATTCAAACTGAAAATTCCATGTTTAATTTAGCACAACAAAAAGTAGATCAAGATTCTTGAAAAATGGCCCCCAAAGGGATCTGTTTTGTCCCCAATGCTTTTTAATGTCTATATTTCTGATCATCCACTGACAGAATCATTCAATTTTTCATATGCAGATGACCTTACCATCACCAGTCATAGATCAACTTTTCAAGAAGTCTAAATTTCTCTTAACAATGATCTAATACAACTACAAAATTATTTCAATCACTGGTACTTAAAACCTAACCCAGAAAAAATAGTTTCATTCACTTTCCACTTGCTCACCTCTGAAGCCAACCATACTCTTATCATCAACTTCTGTAACAAGACAATTAAACATGAAAAGTACCCAAAATATTTAGGTATTATCTTAGATTGAACCCTTACTTTTAAAAAGCACTTACATCACCTGGGAAACAAAACTGAAATCAAATTGAATCAACATTATCCCAAAACTGGAAGGAAACAAGCTGGAGATGCAGAGCTTCCATCCTAAGAACATCTGCACTCACTTTGTTTTTCAACAGCAGAGTATTACACTCTAGTATGGGGCAAGCAAATAGATATTAAACTGAATCAAACATTGCATATTAAAATCAACTCCACGGCCATGGTTACCTATCCTGGCAAACATTACACCCCAGTCCTGAGAAGACAAGCAGCAACAAGGAAAAAATACTTAAAACTAAAATATGATCCTTCACAGTCTATATCAGCTATTCTTAACAATTCTCCCAGAAACTGTCTCCTCTCTCAGAAACCTTTCTGTGTGCAAGAGTCATCTCCTGGACTCCTATGATTTTGTCCACAAGAACACTTGGAAAAGCAATTGTAGCAATATTTCTGTTTACAATCACTTATTCATTGATGATCCCTGATTAGAACCTCCAGGTTTTGGCTTACCCAATAAACAATGGACTACCTTGAATAAATTCAGAACTAATCATGGAAGATGCAATATCTACTTGAAAAAGGAATCTGGCAATCACTCAAACTGTGAATGCTCTGCCATCCAGACCATGACACAAATTGTAGAAAACTGCCTATACATTACTTCACTGTCGGAATGAAGGAACTGTACCAAGCAACTGACAGAGCTGTCAATTAGTTACCTAAATTAAAAATTTGTCTATAATTTTTGGATGCCATTTTCTGCTATAAATTACCATATGAATAAATAAATAAATAAATTAATTAATTAATTATAAAAAAAATATTTTTTTAATTTGCAGAAATGATGGTGAACATATTCTTGCTTCTGAAATCCACTTCAGTATAAATAAAAGTTTTCTGCATTAATATAAATGCAGATGGGTTTTGTGCTCAATATTTTAAATTTAAACTTAATTTTAAAAAAGTAGCAAATATTTGACATCATTCTAATAAAAAGTTAAAAATATAATCTCTATTTATGATATATCTTTAACAAAACAAGATCAGAAATTGTAAAGAAAGTTGCACTGAATTTTGTTGCAAATTATTCATGAAGAATGAATTGGAAAATATTTTTCACTGGAGAAATATTAAGCTAATTGATATTTTGAGAAGCTTTTTCTAGTTTTAGATAAGAATATATACTATATGATTTATTTAAGAATGTATTTTAGATTTGAATTCCAAATATTAATCTGAAAAGATTAAATTACTTGTATATAAAAGTTTTATCTAAATGAATTTAAATAAGTAGATTATCATTGAAATATGAAAAGAGGAAGCTTTAAAATATTGTTTAATCAATATGCTTACAATACACTATAATGTAAAAGAATTGTGGAAAAAATAAGAATGATTAACTCAATTTATGTTCAGGAATATTTGATTCATAGCATAGAGATGATAGTTTTATAAAAAAAATATCATATTGTATTATCATATAAAATATGCATGGATTAAAAGACTGTTGATGTTGTGAATGCCAAAAACAGACGGTGGTTTTTTGTTGACTCAGCAATCAAGTCAACATAATTCCTAACTGTATACGATACTGCAAGCCACTTGGCATACAAACATCAAAAATGATTTAGCTTCTGATTTGATAAACACTCTCAACTATACACACAGCACAAAAAAACCACTTGGCATAGTCATGTTGAAACCAGCTTTCATTTAATGTAAATTGGCTTTCTGTTGTTTAATACATTTTCATTTAGCCTGCAGTTTAAACCTTGATGATGAATACATTATTCTTCTATCCTGTCTGCTAAAAAATTATTTTTCTAACTTATGCAAAATTCAGGTTATCTTAGCCAAATTATTTTTATAAACTAGCCTTTACAGTTATCGCTGCTCCAAAAACAGCGTTGTGTGAACACTGTCAATCTAAATAATGGGATAAGAATATGCAGGTGACAAAAAAATGCTCATATGGAGTAGAAACTACTTTGAATATCTGTATGTACAATATAATTGAATAAGAAAGAATGAAACATTGACTTGGCAGTCAATTTTATTGTCAAGTTAATGCATGTGTTTTTGGCTGAAGATAAATAATGAATTAATATTCTGGTCTCATTATTATATTTTTCTTCAAAAAAACTGATTTATAAAATAACAATAAAAATAAATTTTTGTAAGTAGAACTAAAATGTTTAATAGTGAAACAATAGATTAGTATATACTGAAGCACTTTCAACTTCAAAAAGTCCTTATCAGCAGCTTATATGCATAGTAAGAATGACTGAAATTAAATAGAACACAACTGTGTTCAAAATTAAACCATAGTTGTGTTCTAATTTTAAATTTTCTTAGAATTTTAACAATATAAACATTATTAAACTTAAGAAAAATGAATGAAAGCGAATAGAAATTCATGACAAGTTTTATAAAGATATATTTTGTAAAAGTTTCATCATAAATTTTCATATACAAGATGTCCTAAAAAAGAACTCCAAGATTTTCAATGACATTTAAGACATTTTGAAGCAGGAAGGTATTTAGCATATTTTTTTAAAGTACAGTGTCACAAATTTGATTACCTGTTAGTATAACTCAATATGTGCATCATTTACAGCTTTACAGACATCAAAACAAAATTCCATCTTAGACCACACTTGATAAGCATATCCATAGAAATTGTTTCTATGGTTGCTGTTAATTTATAGCACGTGAGTAAGCAATTGCAATATTTCTTGATACACAATGTCTTTTATGTAGCACCAAAAGAAAAAAATCCATTAGAGTTAATTCAGGACTGTGCAATAGCCAACCACCAGGACTTCCTCTATCTATCCATTTTTCTGGGAATCAATTGTTAAGCATGGTCTGCATACTTGCTGCATAATGTGGTGAGAAATAAATCCCTCCACATTCTCAATCTGAGGAAACACAAAGTTCATTAGCATATCCAGGTATACCAAGTGACAGCCTTTGCCTTAAGGGGCCAGAGGCATGAGAGATTTTTGGGGCCCTATTAAAATAAATTTTTTTTTTTAGAAAATCAGTTCTTTTATTTTTATAAAAATATATACAAGTATGTAACAAAATTAAAAAAATAAAAATTTTTTTATAATAATTTAACATTATTCAATAAAAATTTTAATCATTTAATGGCACTACAAACTACATATAACATAAATTTATACAAAAAATTTTTTATTTATAACTACTTTTCTACTTTTAGATGCAGCATATTTATCAATAATCACTAATTCACAAAGCCTAGATGAGCTCTTGATTCATGTATGTCTCAAGGGCAAATGAGAAAATGTTGAACACCCCACTAAACATTACTCTGATATGTGATATATCATTATTATATTGTGTTTCTTTGATTCAAAGATTCTTTGAATTTTATTACATTGTTTACCTAAGTATGAGTCATATTCACAATCTGCTATAAAACCATTGGGTTAATTGTATAAATATTCTTGGATTCAGAAACATTGTTGTAGTGTATAAATCTTGTTAAAAATTGTATAAAAAAATTAAATATGTATTATTATTATAAAATAAGGAGCCCCTGGGTTGCAGGGCCTGAAGTAGTCACTTTCACCATCTGGATATACCATACTCATAATTGTCTCCTTATGGAAAAAAAACATGGCCCAACAATGCAATCATACATGATGTCACATCAGACATTGGCTTTTGATCTATTACAGATGAACTCAACCAGCTCTTGTGGATTTTCTGACTCATACACATGATAATTATGGCATTTCACAACTCCATGTACATGAAATGATGTCTCATCAGAAAATTAAACACACTGGAGGTAGTTATCATGTTCAGCAATGAGATCTAACATGGTGGTTACAAACTTGAATTTCATCATTTCATGAATATATTCTAAACACCATCATATGGTGGTCCAAACAGAAAATACTTAAATTAGAATTCTGGAGTTCTTTTTCAGATATCCTATATAATGACCATTTTTATATAATATAAATATAAAAGTGAAAATCTGTTTCTTTGTCTGTTTCCTATACATTCACACATTCTTTGATCTATTAGAACTGAACTTTGCAAAATGACTTATTATGACCATAAATAATATATGCTATCCTTATCAAAATTTTTCCATGGATGGGCATTTTGGGATCACAACAAAAATATATGCACTCCTTGAATTAAAAATATTCTAATTATGAATGTTCATAATTGCAAACATGAAATTTCATAAATATCAAAAATTCTTTGAAAATTTTAAATACTATGATAGCAAAATGTTGTAGCAACCTATATAATGTAAAATTACACAGTTAGTTAACATATTACAGCAATATCCACATAAAGCATTCAAATAGTTGAGAAATAATTTTTAAAAGTAAACTATAAGCTACCATAGAAAATTTAGTTTACTATCCTCTTTTTCTACTCTTTTGGAATGGAATTGATTTTTCCATACCAGTTCAATGATCCTTCTATAATATTTTCAAATTTCAGCTTTTTAGGTTCTAGGAAAATATGCAAATTTGAGCAGACATGTTATATATTATAGCATATTATAGCAGACATATACATACATGGTTCATAAATGTTTTATATATACAGTGAAACTTCAATAGTGGACACCTCTGGGGAACAGAATTTTGTTCGCTATTGAGGGGTGTCCGCTATTGAGGATAATGGCCATCTGAGCCATC
>WUQG02038051.1:0-10770 GCA_011317285.2 Androctonus mauritanicus | reverse complement strand
TATTTGGCCGAAGTTGGCGGCTGCAGCAAGTGTGCCCTCTGGGCTCACATGGGGCACACCCATGGCAGCCGTTACAAATGGCGCCCAACGTGGGGGCTTGTTTTGTCTAAAATTTGCCTCAAACATCCCCCAACAAAACTACTCTATTTTTTTTGTACGAACCCGTCTGAGAAAAAAAAAAAAAAACTAAAATCCCACATTTTTCCCCCAGAACGAATTTGCAACATTTTCTTTTTATTTTTCGTTTTAGATCTAAGTTTTTTTCTGCGAGTTATTCGCTTCTTAGTAAAGTAAGGTTTTTTTTTTCTCCTTTTGAAAAAAAAAGGAAGAAAAAAAAAAAGAAGATTGAAGGAAAGGAATTTTCTTTTTTTTCACACGCAATTCGTTAAATTAATATTGCGCTGTAAATATTATGTCATCGGATTATCGACTTTGACAATAGCCCATTGTCCTTTTGTCCCCAAAATAAATATTATTTAATAAGGCACGTGCGGATGGCGCGAGAATTCTCTCAAAAAAAAAAGAGAGAAAACCTCTCTATACGAGTCTCTCTCTCTCTTCCGCGTGAGTGGGGAGAGACGCTGTCGCTTCTCTTTTCTCGCACGCCGCGGGCCGCACGCCATTTCAGTGCGAGCTGTTAGGAAGACAAGTTCTCTCCGTCTATACCGCGTGTTACGAAAAAAAAAGAGATTGCAGAAGCGAACGAGTTAAAACAAAGAAAAAAAAGTTAAATTTTGTGAGTGTGCGAGAACACCGAAGAAGGAGTTTTCTCTTCGAGGACATCAAAAAATTGAGGGTTTCGTGGTGCGGACATTCCGATCATCAAAAACCGTCATCTCGAATCAGGTTGGTGTAACATACTCGTATTTCTTTTTTTTTTCGCCATTTTTTTTGTGTGCGCGCGTGTTTTCTCTCAAAAAAAAAAAAAAAGGGAAAAATAGATCGATGCGTGCGTTGCTGCTCTTTCGCGTTTCGCTCGTGACCGACCGCGTTTTTTTTTGCCAGCATGAATATGCTTGGCCCCCAGGATACGCGTTTCCTGGGAAAATAATTCGTGCCGCTTTCTCGTGGTATGATGCCGGTGTTCGTGCACCAGGCCGCCATTTCAGGCGATGTTCCTCGTGTAATCGCGATCTGCGCGGAAGGCGTGCGCAAGAAAACTTGCTTTCCTTTGGCTTACGCGAACAGTAGTTTCCAAAAAAAATTAGTGCCCCTTCTCGTATTACACCGCCATTAAAGAGAGAAAAAAAAATCTTTAGACATGCGCAATAGAATTGCGCAGTAGGTAATATGAATGTTCTGCCAGCTTCAAAGTGCTTGGCCCCAAAACACGTTTTGGGAATTAATTGCGTGCCGGTGCCCAGTCACTTGGCCCCTCTAGATGAAAGGGTTAAAATTTTGACCAGACATGCGCAGATGAGATGCGCACTGAGTTTTTCAGATCCGTACTGCCAGTGTCCGAACACTTGGCCTCAAAGATCGTTTGAGTTTTCTCTCTGCCGGTGTATGAAACACTAGGCTATCTCAAAATGGCGTCTCGTACGACATGCGCAGAACAAATGCGCAGACGACAAATAACCGTTTTTTTTTGCCAGCGTCGAAATAAAACGCTTGGCGATCGAGTTTTTCTGCCGGTGTTGGTACACTTGGCGCAATAGAAACGGGTAGTGTGTGAATTTGTTGTAGACATGCGCAGAAAAGATGCGCGTCGCGTTTTTGTCCCAAAAGGATACATGAAGTGACTTTCGTGTTTGCGGCGACTAGTTTTCCCCTTAACTCGATAGAGGGCAGCACAGTCGCGTACAAAATCACCGCCGTGACCAAGAAGAGCTTTTAGGCCCGCAAGCTGAGCTTTTTGAATAAACCCCTCGGGAGACTTGAGCTTTTGAGCTTGCAAGTCGAGCTTTTCAAAAATGTCCCTCGCGGAAGGTGAGCTTTTGAGCTTTTGGAGCTTGCAAGTCGAGCTTTTTGAAAATTTTTTTCGAAAAAGCTCGAGCTTTCGGAGCTTTTGAGCTTGCAAGTTGAGCTTTCCGAAAACGTTTCTCGTGATACTAAAGCTTTTTGAGCTTTCGAGCTTGCAGCCTGAGCTTTTCACCTCGCTATTAAGTAGCGTGAGTCCAAGCTTGGTAAGACTTATATTTTTGCGGCCCTAAGTAGTAGCAGTTTGAGATTGTACAGACACACAGTAGTATAGTTCCGAGTTGGTAAGACGTACTACTTGTAAGTAGTAAAAGCATAGGTCTGGTAAAGCCCGTAAAATTGCGGTATTCTACGCGAATAAAGCACCGTTTTGAAGCTCACGTGAGCTTCAAAAGCGAACCTCTTAAACCAAGCTTGCACTCCGCGTAGTGAACAAACGGAAGCTCACGAACTTAGAAAGGTTTATTTTGAACAGACGACATGCAGGCCGAATTAAGCGAAGCCACCCTAATTGCGCAGCTAGACGCTATGACCAATGAAGAACTCGAATTTCAATTGGCGGCTAGAGGACTGCCGACGTCGGGAACCCGCTTTGAGTTGATTGAAAGACTCACCGAAGTGCGTTGCACGGAGCTGGGACTTAGGGCAACCGGGTCAAGTCAGCGCGAATTTGCTCAGGGAATCACAGAAGATGGAGCCTTAGGCCAAGGCTTAGCAGACGCATTTGATCTGACCGACCCATTCCGTCCCAGAAAACCGAGGGTGACCCGTTCACCGGCCAAGCCGAGGCGAATCATTCCTCAGCCAGATACGCCACCAATGCCGCACGCTCCGAGCATGCAGGCCCAGACTAAGGAGACACATCGTTCTCCACCTGGATACCCGGAATTTCCGCCTGGCGATCCCAGGAATAGAACTTCGGAGCCGCTCTTCGGGACAGTAGGTACCCGTCCTCGCGTGCCAGATTACCAAGGTACTCGAGAGGACCAAGGGGAACGCCAGACGCGTCCTAGTACCTATTTTTCCCAGCCACAAGATCCAGCTTATCAAAGCCTTAATCCTGGCACTTACGAAGAATTTCGAGCCGAAGTGACTACACGTCGTTCCGGCGCCTGGAATCGCCGCGAGCCGCAACACATCGACTCGGTTATTCGTGAGGAGGACTCGGGGTCTGATCGTAGCGGAGTACGGCCTAACGAAGCCAGAAGGGCCAGAAATCGTCGAAATGGTGAGCAGCAGAACTTGCAAAACGCACGCATAATAGAGTCCATAAAAAAATGGAACATCAAGTTTTCCGGTAAGTCCACCGAGGACCCCGAGAGTTTCTTAGCTCGCATAGAAGAGAGTATGCAAGTGACGAATCTGTCACCAGAGGACTTTTTCGTGTGCTTACCATTTTTCTTTGAAGGCGTAGCCCTTGAGTGGCACCGAATTTCCCGTCATCGTTGGCACAACTACGGGGAATTCTGCCGTTATTTCAGAAAACGCTTCGGACCCCCCGATTTTCAACATGCCCTACAGGACGAAATTAGAAGACGAACCCAGGGTTCCACTGAACCCGTACTGGATTACTTGACTTGCATGCAGGCCTTAATGAATAGGGTGACACCACGCTGGACCGAAACTCAGCAGATAGATATTGCGCTAAGGAACATGGTACCCAGGATGCAATTGGGCCTGGAAAGGGGTGAACATACGACAATGGAAGAATTAGAGGCAGCGGCACAGCGCCGGGAGAGATATCTAAAGATTTCAAGAGAATATAAATCACCGCCGGCCCCCGAAGCATCAATATTGCCAGATCTAGCGTTTCGCGACACCAAAAGAGGGCCTATACATAAGTTAGCGAATCTCTCACTCCAAGGGGAACCAGAACTGGAACAGGAGTTTCCGGCGGAATTAGAAGAGGATGAATTCGAGGACGACCCCGAATATGTAGCCCTTTTGCGGGCTGGACGCACCGCGGCCAAAAAGGGACCTAATCAGCCCCAGAGATCAGCTCCTAGACCGAGCATTAATCCGGATCTGGCTGATGTCTGCTTTAATTGCGGTCAGTCTGGACACATCAGCAGAACGTGCTCAAATCCGGCACGCATATTTTGTAGGAACTGTGGAAAAGCCGGATTCACTCGGGCGACTTGTCCTGATTGTCCACCGACAGAGAAATCCTACTGCGTTCGCTGCGGACTTAGAGGTGTCAATGCGTCCTCTTGTAAAGAGTGCGCGGGAAACGCCAAATAGGGTCGCCTCGCAAAGACAGAAGCGGCCCGTACCCCGCCAATAACCGGATCGACCCATTCTACCCTGAAACAAAGCCCATCTTTGACATCAACGACCATAAACAGTCACACACGCCACCCGAGGTAATAAACTGCCTCTTGGATGACTTCCACCTAGAACTAGAAGACGATTACTTGGATTACGAGCCAGAGGAAGTTCACCAGATTTCAGGCCCGAATCCCCGCCTAATCTTCGTAGATGTCTTCGTCAAAGGCTTTAGGATTCGCGCTCTAGTTGACTGCGGCGCGACTTGTACGCTCGTTGATCCCAAGACCAGCGCTTTGTTTCATAAATCAAATCTGCCAGTCCGTAGGACTAGGCCCTCCACCGTGATAACAGCAACCGGAGAGGAATCCATTCTACAAGACACCATCTTTGTCCCTTTAGAATGGCATAACAAGATTGCCGAACTTAAAACGAAAGTTCTGGCCTCCCTCACTCACTCACTTGTGTTGGGATTGGATGCTCTCAAACTTTTTGGAGTAGTGGTGGATTTTGCACAGAGCACATATTCCTTTGTCACAGATCCAACCAGGTCGTACTCTTTCTACGAAGTCCCAGCCGAAGTTGCTGAGCAACATTTACTCAACAGCCTGGCCGACCAAGGAATACGCGAGCTAACGGCCGAAGAAAGAAAAGTTCTACAAGAATTTATAGATGCTAAAATTCCACCAATGCCTGAAAAACTCCAGAGCACCAATGTGGCAGAGCATCACATAGAGTTGATACCAGGGAGCAAACCCTTCAAAATACCACAATATACCGTGCCGCAGGCCTTACAGGACCAGATGAACGCGGAAATAGACAAGAAACTGGCAGACGGAGTCATTGAGCCAGCGCAGAGCGAGTGGTCATCGCCCATAGTTATGGTGCGCAAATCAGACGGCACGTATAGGATGTGCCAAGACTACAGGAGGCTCAACGAAATGACGGTAAAAGATGTTTACCCGATTCCCCAGATTGACTCCATTTTGTCCAAGCTTCGGAATGCCAGATACATCACTAAATTGGACTTAAGTCAGGCGTTTCATCAGATCGTCATAAATGAGGAACATAGGAATTACACAGCTTTTGGAGTTCCTGGCCGAGGAACTTTTCGCTATAGGCGTCTTCCCTTTGGTCTCTGCAATGGACCTGCCTCTCTTCAAAGGATCATGGACTCTCTCCTGGGTCCCGAGATGGAACCACATGTCTTCAAATATTTAGACGATATAATAATCGTCACCGACACGTTCCAAGACCATCTGAGGTGGTTAGACAGGGTTATGAGCGTGTTGAAGGGAGCTAACCTCACCATCAACCCCAATAAGAGCGAATTCTGCTGTTCCGAGGTGAAATATTTGGGTTTTGTGGTGAACAGGCACGGACTCCAGACCGACCCAGACAAGGTAGCACCCATTCGGGAATATCCGGCCCCACGAAATCCTCGTGAGGTACGCAAATTTATCGGAATGACCTCTTGGTACAGGTCCTTTATCCCCAATTACGCGACACGAGTTGCCCCGATAAATAAGTTGGTTCGTAAAAACCAGAAATGGATTTGGGGTCCTGAACAACAAGCTGCCTTAGTCGATATCAAGGAAAATATTATGAACGCCCCAACCCTGGCTCGACCAGATTTTAACCGACCTTTCTTCGTCCACACCGATGCTAGCGGCACTGGATTAGGCGCCGTTCTGATCCAACCAGATGAAGACGGAACCGAACGCCCCATCGCGTATGCCAGTCGCTGTCTTCGCGGTCCTGAGGTGAATTACACGGTTTCCGAGCTCGAGTGCTTAGCCGTGATATGGGCGATAGAAAAATTCCGCGGATATTTGGAAGGACGGCATTTTACAGTTGTTACAGACCATAGTTGTCTTCTGTGGTTGAGGACGATAAAAAACCCTACGGGTAGACTAGCCCGCTGGGCTATGAAGCTTTTGGCCCACGATCTGACGATTATTCACAAAAAGGGCTCAACTCACAAGGTACCAGATGCATTATCCCGAATGTACGAAGGACCGGGTCCAGAAGAGGCCAACTTACTGGCCACGAGACCCACTGGACAGGATTGGTACAAGAAACGAATCGACGATGTAACAAATTTTCCCCAGAAGTTTACGAAGTGGAACGTTCGAGATGACAAGTTGTACTATCGTTACGACGAACCCCTCGAAGCGGAAATAAGACAGGATGACAGTGAGTGGAAGTACGTCGTACCTGAGGTGGATAGACTTCAAGTCTTACGCGAAGCGCATGATGACTCCCAAGCAGCGCACATGGGAATCGAGAAAACCTACACAAGACTGCTCCAAAAATATTTTTGGCCTGGCATGTATGTCGATGTGATCGCATACGTCAAGAATTGCGCTGTTTGCCAAGCTGTCAAAGTTTCTCAGGCTAGACCAGCAGGTTTTCTGGGAGAGCGCATTATTGAGACCCCGTGGACGGTAGTTGCTGCCGACATCATGGGCCCCCTGCCCCGAAGCCGAAACGGATTCTGCTACTTGCTCGTCGTCCAGGACCTCTTCACTAAATGGGTTGAACTAGCTCCTCTCCGTAGTGCTACCGGAAAAACCATTCGCCACAAGTTGGACGAACTTGTCATTACACGCTGGGGCCGACCCCAGGTTTTCCATTCGGACAACGGCACGGAGTTTAAGAACAACACCATCGCGGAATATGCCGAGAGTCATCAAATACATCATTCATTCATCCCACCTTACCGCGCGGAGGCCAATCCAGTCGAAAGAGTCAACAGGGTCTTTAAGACCATGATAGCGGCGTACGTCGAACAGGATCACAAGGGATGGGATGAACACCTAGACGACTTCCGTTTTGCGTTTAACACCGCTAAACACTCGTCAACAAAAATGACTCCAGCGTTTCTCAATCTCGGTCGTGAGTTAGAACCGAGAACGTCTTTAAGACGCCAGGTGGAAGGAGAACCTGTGATCAGACCATCTACGCCGGAAGAATGGAGTGATCGTCTGACCAGAGTGAGAAATATTCGAGACTGGATAGCAATGAATTTAGAGGACGCACACGCTAGACAAGCTCGCCATTATAATCTCAGACGAAGACAACTGGTCTACCAGTTACAGGACAAAGTTTGGCTGCGCAATCGCGTCCTTTCGAACGCCACAGCTGGCTTTGCAGCTAAGCTAGCTCCCAAATACGCAGGCCCCTTTACCGTCACCAAGATTAAATCGCCGCTCGTCTACGAGGTCACAGATGAACAAGGGCGCCCGAAGATTGCGTACATCAACGACTTGAAGCCATATCGCCGGAACGTCGACCCCGAAATGGAGTGAAGGACCTTTGAGTCACGTAAGACCAAATCTGCCGTCGTCAGTACGACTGGCCCCCTTAATTCCAAAGGGTAAAATTTTGCCGTTGCATAAGCAACTGGCCTGCGAAGGAAACAGTAAGTAAAATCTCTGATCCACCTGCCACTCCAAAGCGGAGTTGGCCGAGACACTAGACTCCACACGAGCTGACTTTAAGCTCTCGCGCTGAGTCATTGCCTTCGTCACCAAACTGGACCATTTTACCAGCTTTAGGCCTAAAGAACTGCCTTGAGTGGTTCACCACTCGAATCATCGTCTTCGAGCACCATCGGCTCGTTGATTTGCCACTCCTCAGAGTAGGCCAAAATGCCGTTGCTTGGGCAACCGGCCCACAAATTGCCGCCATATACACGGCTGGCCAGTATTTTTAGATTCTCACAGGGTTAGAACATCAACCCATCGATCTTCGAAACTATGTTTCTCGTAAGAAAAAAAAAAAAAAAAATTTTCATTCGCAAATATAATGTCTGCCACCGTTGCCACGGTAGGCCCTTGAAGTTACTTCTAGGTTTTTAACTTATTTTGCCGTTGTCACCGCGATTGGCCCATTCACGACCACCTCTAAGGAGATGGCTCGTCATGGTAATGAACGTGAGTTATAAAAATTTAACTCGTAGACATGTCAATTGATTATAGGGTTTCATCAGTAGCACAGCTTATAATTTCTTATAATTTTTTTTTGCGCTTATAATTATTTCTGCGTTCACTATTAATTCATTATTACTTGTTTCATTGTAACCATTTTCTGAATTGTCTTATCTTTTCTTCTCATTCTCTTTTTTTTTCTTTTATCCACAGTGCAAGCTTACAGAATGAGCGAGGAACCAGAAGTAATCGACCTGTCAGACTACTCCTCTGACGCATCCTCAGAGGACTTCGACAACCTGGCCGACGACGTCGAAAAATTGGTCAGAGGCAACCCGACCAAGAACTTTCCGTCGCAACGGGGGACCACCAACTTCTGGAAGGCTCGCCGTCGACATCCGTGTGATGACGTACCCCCAATAGAAACCCAGTATCCACTCGAAAGCTTGGAGTACTGCTATCCCAAGCTCAGAAGATTCATCCCAAAAGTGCCAGGACTTTATGAGAATCTGGGTATAGTCGCTGACCGGATCTATGCCCTAGGAGCGAATCGGCCATGCGCCGATCCGTTCTGCGAGTTCGGCAGGGCCGCCAAACCCGTCATGTTGCCACCCGCAGAATACCGGATCACGGAGGCGTCTACTCCCACGGAGGAGGTGGGCACGGCCACACCACGTTACGCCGACTCAATCCCGGCAGAGGTACAGTTTTGCCTGCCAACTTTGGGGAAAGGGCGTAGGCTCAGCCCATCTGTCCCAACTTTGTGGTCAAGTGGAGCTGATCCCAAGGACATGGCCCGGACCCACTGCTTAAACGCTGGGATCACAGCCAAAGTGGCTATGCAGGCCGCTGGGACCGCCGCTCGCAGCCTCAAGCGGGTAAAACGCAGCTCCGATCCCAAGCTCCAGGCGGAGGTGAACGTGGCCCTGGATCTAATCTTGGCCAGGAAGAAGTTGAAGACAGTGGCTGTGAACACCGAGGTTTCAGTGTCGGGACGCCAGAAGAAATTCCGCTGGACCTCGCACGCTTCAACCATGACTGACGCCTTAAAACTGCCGGAAACCAGGAGCGTGGCAGTCGGCACGGAAGTGCAGACAGTCAGCGTGTCCACAACTACGGACATACCGGTACCTGCCCAGGTAGCATGTACCGCAACATTGCCAGTGCCCTCCGCTTCCGCTCCACCGCAACCCACGGAGGATATGTACAGGCGGAAGGCTCCGCGAAAGGCACTAGGCCCCATGTGCTACAACTGTAGGAGATATGGCCATGGGTATCCTGCGTGCCCTGTCCGCCCCTGGACGGTGTTTTGCACCCGATGCGGACGCAGGGACGTCCGAATAGAGAAGTGCGGCTGCAGGGCCAGGACAGAACAGAAGAGGCAGATGAAGAACCAGGAGCGCTGGGAGCGCAAGAATCAGTAGACTCCAGCGCCAAAAAAAGGAGAAAAAGAAAAAAAATATAGAGACAATTTAGTCAAATTTTTCCATTTTTTTGTTTTCTTAGTCTTAAAAAAAAAAAAAGAAAGTCTGATATCTTTAGTTTATCTGATGGCATGTGAAAGCCATAAACTTAGTTTTTTTGTTTTGTGTGAAACGCAGAAATGACTATGAGTCATTAATTGTAGGCTGCCGTAAAAGGCAATTTAATTACATTTTTTTTAGTTGCTTCAATTACATTAAGCTTTGTCTGACTTAACCCTACTCATGACTTTTTATTTCTACCCGACTTAGACATCATTTTAATTAGGTTAGTTTCATTAAGTTCTTTGGTGCTCAATGCAAGCACCGTCATTATTTTTCATTTAAGTATGCTTTCGGTAGTTATATTTTAGTAGTAAGAATGTTGCATTTTCAGTTTCATTGACATTTTTGCAATAGTAAATGATTGCTGAAGTATTTCGCTGCAAATCTAGTTTAGCTTCGGCGACCAAAAGGTTGATGGGTTCAACCTAGAATGCGATGCACCAAATATTTCAACAAGTTCAAAGTAGCTTCAATAGACAAATTTTAATTTTCCAATTCATTTGAACCTGTGAGATTCTATGTTTTCACTCTGCAACCCATGCAGAAGACATACTGGTATTTAGATTGTTTCAGGAACCGACTTCGCTTCAGATCATCGACAAGAACTTTGAGGGGGTAGTCCTGACTGTGAAGCAGCTTCTCCTTCTTGGATGCACCTGAACCATCCGCATAAGAGGACCCAGCACTTCCGTTGCCGGTCTCCACAGAGAGGACCACTTTCGACTTGTCAAGTGGCGCGTCACGAAACTTTCGAAACTGGCCAGCGACCGATGCTCCCGCCGTCGTAGCATATCATCATGCTATATGGAATGATGAGACACTACGCGGAGTTGACGTGGACTTGACTGAGGTTGAACATTGACGCTGGGAAGTATGGTGAAAGGCCCGAAGAGGGGCTCTGTTTTTTTTGTAAAATGATGGGATATATCATTTGGAAACTTAGCCCGGGAAGTGGCCTGAGGATACTTCATGGATTAGCTACCCACCAGATCAATGGGATGCGTAACTTGGTCATGGGCTAAGAACTGCCGGACCGTTTTCGTCTTTCTATTTGGCCAATAGGAGGATCTAAGCGGGAAGTTAGGAGGCTACTGAGTAATTGTTCTGCGAAGTCACTAACAATCGGT
>WUQG02038040.1:0-10771 GCA_011317285.2 Androctonus mauritanicus | reverse complement strand
CTTCAATTAATGTCCAAGAAGTGTGCAGAAGAGTGACTCAATTGTTGTAGTTTTAGTACAAGGCCATAAGATTCTATTGAAAGTTGTTCTGCTAAACCTTCAGGCTTTGTCCCTTTGTTCCAAACGGTCATGATGTCATTGATGTAACACATATAGAATCTCATACTATTGCAGAACATATGCAGGACTTTAGCTTCTACTTCTCTCAAGGCAATTTCAGCCAATGGAGGTGCCATAGGGCTGCCTATTGGTATTCTTTTTAGTTGTAGATAGTAGTTGCTTTTAAAACTGAAATAAGATTTGTGACATATGAGCATTGATTTTCATTAGGCATAATGAAAGTCAAAAGGAGTCTTTTCAATCCACCCTAACACTTCCAGAATATGGGTTAAAATTAAATAAAGTAGAAGAAAAATATAATATATGACATTATTTAGATATAGACAGAAAAGTAGAGCAGGCCACCTTAAAAACAAAAATATATAGAAAACCTACACATCACCAAATACTGATACTGAAATGGTCCTCAAACCCATATATGTACAAACAAGATGGTTTAGATCATTATTTGAAGGAGCAATAAAATACTGTACAGACCCACAGGATCTAAACAAAGAAAACACATATATATATATATATATATATAAAGTGATATACCAGTATGGATACACGAAGTCCTTCATAAAGGGAGTACAAGTTCAAGTACAGAAGGCATTAAAATCAAAATCATTAACCATGCAAACAATAACTAACATTGATAATGAAAGAAACTATATACCCATCCCATTCCCAATAGGAAAACTTAATATCACAAAGGAAATAAAACAGCAAAAAAGAAACCAACATATAAATGAACACCCACATCTTTAATAAAATACGAAAAGAGGAAGATAAAAGGAAGGATATAGAAAAGAAAGAAGTCTATAAAATCCCTGTCACATATATAGATACGCAACAGCAAACTTCATACATAGGAGTCACAACCAGGAACTTAAAACACCAAATAAGAGAGCATAAGACAGACATTAAAAAAAGCAAAACTTAATATTGCCTTAGCAATAGAAGCTTACAAAAAAATATCAATATATCATGGGAAAAAAGGAAAAATAATAAAACCAATAGATAACCAATCCAAAGCGCTCTTAATGGAATCTTTACAAATAAAAAAAGCAATATACAATGAAGAAGTTCTCAATGAAAAACTAATGATTCAATTACCACCAGCCTGGGAATACATCCTAGAAGAAGCAGAAAAGAAAAAACGACTACCAAACTAGATGTCACACCAAGATGAAAAGCACTTAACCAAATAAAAATCTTAAGAAATTATATACTTAATTTATTTACATATATTAGCATGATATGATCCTGCCTGATATAAAAAACTATAATTATAAATAATTAATAATATGATATTTTAATCTATCATATTATAATTTAAAAGTATTAATATTATTATTTTGTTTATCTTATATTATATGCAAAATTATGTGTAATTTAATTTAATTATACTTAAATAGTTTATTTTATGGTTTTAGATTGTTTATTATATTTTAAATGTATATAATTGTTCATTTAAAAAAATCATAATTTATATTGAAAAACATAACCTAGGTAACTATCTGTTAAGAATGAATTCCATGTTTTGTTCTTTTCATTTTTAAAAAAATCTATTATATGCCTGATGAGGGTATTTCGAATACCGAAAACGTCTGTAGTAATAAAATTTTTGTGAAAGCTTAACGCTACTGCTCATTGTGCTGTTTATATGAATTCTTAGTACACAAACCACTACAAGCAATAAAAATTTGAGATCAACTGCAGTTTAGACAAATTACATTTCTGATTGGAAATACCAATCTTCTTCAACTTGCAAAACAAAATACAAGGATTGTTCAAACTTTCTTGTATTTTGTTCTGTAAGCTGAAAAAGATTGGTATATCCAATTGGAAATGTAACTTAATTAAAGTCTAAACTATAGTTGGTCTCGAACTTTTTACTACTTGTCTACTTTTGATTAAAGTTATAACTTATAAATACAGTTGTGACATAGTTTTTGCTTTCGAATGTTTTGTTTGATTATAACTGTTTTTTCATATAGCCTTGAGGACTGTGATAATATAATTCTAACAATTTATTAAAAAATGAACATCACAACAAACAATCAGGAAATGTGACTGAATATTCTAACATGTGTTAATAATATTCGTAACTAACATATTTTAATGCAGAAAATAAGGAAAACTATTTCTGACAATATCACTAGCAGAAACTTTTGTCATCAAGTATAGCAGCATGGCAATTTCAGATGAGATACTGTTCAATGCTTTTATGTATAAACAGCTTGGTATAAATGATTATTTTAATATTGAGGCATTTTATTTAGTAAAGTTTAATAAAAACTACTTAAACTTTTTAGTAATAACATTTTTCAAAAGTCTATCATTTTCTTCATTCTTATATCTTATTATATTTGATTTTCAACAAATTATTAAACCATATTTAGATAACTGAAAATAGTTTTATTGAGAATTCTTTTTTTTTTATCTGGAATTCATTAATAGTTTCTTGATTAAATCAAATTCATATTATATAAGTTTATTTATTCAATAAGCCTAAAGTTTTCTAAATTAAATATAAAAATATTAATATTTCAATTTGAATTATCAAATTTTGTAGTGAAATTATAATTTCTGAAAGCATTTAGACATATTTGAATCTATTACATTTTGTAAATTTTACAGTTTCAACTGATATTTATAACTTCAGTATTTTAAGATACTAACGAAAATGAATGTTAATTTTTGATTTTGGTAACCAGTTTATTTTGCTAGTTTGAATTATTAGAAAAATGTTTATGAATCAGCATGATATAATTTATATAGTGTATTTGAATTATATAAAGAATACTAATGAATAAACATTTTTAAATAATGTATTTAAAATTCACTTACAAACACAAAGGATTATGAGAAAAATAAGATAAATTATTAATTCTCGAAGTGTTGTCCGAATGTACCACTCTCTATCACCTGTAAGTTTTTCCATTTGACGGGTAGACCATAATCCTATTAATAAAATAACAGAAATAAGTATCTAAATTAATAATTAAAAGCATTCTAAATCTATATAGATAAATGTTTTTCATTTAAATTTTATAAGGGAATAGAGTAATACTATTATATGTTAATTATATTAAGGAAAAAATGATTTAGGCTATGGTTCTCAACTTTTTTGAAGTCATGGCATATTTGATTATAAAAAATCTTTTAACAAAATACTTAAAGAAAAAATATATATATATAAGATAAACTTTTGCAGAACATTAGTATGCCATGGAATACTGACTGAGAATCAGTGGTTTAGATTCTGTTTAAATATAAATTAAATTTTAAACATTATTTTATTGCAATTATATTATAATAATTAAAATTTTAAACAAATTTACAGCACTTATGGATATATTAAAATTGTAAAGTTTTAGATACATAACACGAATCAATACATAGATAGACACATTCACTGCTCACTCCTTTCTGCATCACTGACTTCATTAAAAATTAAAAGATGACCTTTATATTAAAATATAATATATATAAGATTAAAAGTGCAGAGATAAATCAAAGAATACTGAAATTATACTATATTTTACACATTTATGAATTTAAAATTTGCTGTATTTACTGAAATAAAAAATAAATCATTCTCATCTGAAACAACAAAATAAAACACTTTCTAGATAATTCAAAATAAGTTTATACAGAATATAAAACTCTCAATATTAAATCTTTTATGTGATTTTATCTGTATTTAGATCCCAACATAATTTTATTTTCCATTATATTTGACAAATTAAAAAAATGTATTTTTTGTAAAACTTATTACAGTAACAGAATAGAAGCAAGCTGGTAGATTCGAGCTTTCTAAAATGGGATTTTTAACATTTAAATGTCAAAAATTGAGTATTTGATTGATTTACAGTCAACGATTCTCCATTGTCATATTATTTAGAGTTTTAGTATAAGTTGACAGATCAGTTTTATATTCCCTGCTAAAATTTATAATTAGACAATTTAAGAAGCAGTGATTTTTTGACGTTATTATTTCTGTTTTAATCTGAGAGATATTCTAAAAACAGTTATGAAGTTTAGATAATTTTATCTAACGTTATTTTTTTGTTTTTAGTAAGAACTATGTATAAATGTAAACAATGCACGTGTTATGAAAAGTTCGATGAAAGAATCGATCGGATTCACTATCGTTATCGTATAATACCCGACTTCCGGACATTCTAACATCTTATATGTCAACGAGCTCGACTTCAAAAAGTTTGAATGCAATTCCCGTAAGAAACTATACCGCATTTATCCGAACATTACCGATTTTAAGTTTCGGAACTTAGTTTCAAGAATTGCAAAAAGTTTTACCTCTAACTCCTCTGGTAAATCCATACCAACATCCGCTTCTTTGCTGCTCCGGAATTACATCTCGGACAGTTTCTTCGTCATCTTCGTAAGCTTCAACGTCCCGACGATCGAAAGTGGGGGTGGCTATGGCCCAGGCGTCCCGTCCGCTGGAAGGACGAAACGAGTCGGACAAATTGCTGGACGGATTAGTCATGTTGGAGTCGAATGGCGATTGATCTCAAACACTCACTGTTCACCGTTTTCTTTCCGTGACTTTCCGACGGACGACTCTTCCGACTTTGCCCCCGGTCAGATTCAAGGCACACTTTTTATATCACGTGATAAAGCGTAGGTAGCCCCATTGGTCGAGAGATCGCAACAAGCCACGTGATCGCAGCGTCACGATTTCCTCTCCTCCCGACTTCTCCAATTTCGGTCGGGCAATCGTTTTCTGACCAAGAGCCCTTTTTCTAACAACGTCACTTAATCTACTAACATAACTTAAATGTTTTCTATGTTATTAAATGTTATCTATCTTCTTTAAATCCTTGCGTAAATAAGATGACGAAAGAGTTGTTTACGTTTTTTCCGAAAAGTTTTAAATTTATGTATCCTTTCACAAAGTACATTTTTTTTTTTTTTTTTGTTCTATTAAGGAATAAATTATGAATATATCATATAACAACTAATATATTTATCAACATCGATTTTTTTCTCGTCACACGATAACGAAACAAACTCATATAGCCTGAAGTGCGAATCGAATAACTCGAATGGCCATGATGATACTGTACTGCATATACATTCCAACATTACGTCAAAGATTCAATATTGAAATAAAAATAAATGTTATGAATGATAAATTCTTTAGATCGAAACTGAATCGACTGCTCTCATCAATAGTTTCGAAATGTTTAATTAAAACAAGTTTGGAGCTCTTCTACATCCATTAATCAGCCTAAGATTTCTATTGCGTATCATATAGGCCACTACTCTACTTATAAAATCTATAAAACTATAATATATACATATTTAATCTTTCTTCCATTATGTAGCCTATTTTTATTTGTGTATTGTTACTTTTCTAACACAGAAGAGAAGCTAAGAGTCAGATAACTGGATACATTAAGCCGACAGACTAATCATGTCATGTCTGAATGATGAAACGTTGAAATCAAGCAAAAACAAAATCTTCACTCGACCTGCAAATTGCAAATGAGGTCTGCGAAGATGTTTTATCCGTCCTACTAAAAATTCTGAAATCGTATTTATTTTTTTTTTAAATATGCCTGTGACAGTAAAACGATAAAGTTTTGCAGAAGGCAAAAAGTCGGAGCGAACGACGAACTTAATAAAGTAAATAAATAAAGTTATAAATCGTGTTATTTCTTTTGATCTGCCGAGTTTTCCGAATTCATTTCAAACAGGCTAGGCCGTACTGGGTATGGTTTTTTATAACAACCAACTACTAAATCGGTGCGGTTTATCAAAAGAGACGTTTGATAAAAAAAAAGATGGAGGATCAAATTATCATTCAAAAAAAAAAAACTTTCGATAAATATACTATACGCTTTAAAGCATTAAAATGTTCTTAAGTGTTTTTGTTTGATGTAAAAATTACTTTTCGCCATTTATTTAGGACAATAAGCAGAAATAACTAATCAGATAAATAAAACTTTTAAAAAAATTATCCGATTATTTCGGACTTCAATCTATTATGAGGGCTAACTAGATAATCGAGTTTAAAATCTTGCATATTTATATTCAACAAAGACAGATTTCCTTTCGTAGTGGAATGAAGATTGATAAAGAAGATGAATAATGCTGTAAAAACTACTTAAATGTTTCTAAAAATTCCCACAATTCAAATATAAACATAGTTTATATAGGCCTACATAATCCTATTTTACTACACATTCTCATTTAAAGAATCATTTTTATAAATTAATTTAAAATTAGAGAATAATATATATATATATATATATATATATAACTAAAGAAATAAATAAGTTTAATTTTTTTTTAAACTGTATAGAGTGGACTCCCGTACAACGCCGAGGATACGTTCCGCCTTATAGGAAATCGCTTTTACGAGACATGCATTATCAGACGATTTTATGCAAATTTAAACTTGTGGGCAGAGTGTTAATTAACTTGTTTTAAAAAAAGGTTTATTTTAATAAAGAAAAAAAAAACAAAGTACAGATAACTAAATTTTTAAAAATTTTATATACGAGTAGACTCCGTTAACATGGAATCCGAAAACGCGGATTCGTATAACTTCGACGAAAAAGTTGTTGAAGTTGTCGTGGAAACGAAATAAACATCGTTTGGTTTTTATTACAATCAACGGATATTATAAGTAACGTTAAAAAAAATTTATTCTACGTGTTATACGAGACTGTTTATAGCGTTGTATGAGTACTAGTCGCCATTTTTTTTATTGTATTTACTGCAACGGGAGTTTACTGCATTTATATATTATTTTTAAGTATTCCGAACTGGTTATTTTAATTGTTCAGCACAAATGAGATAATATTGATTTTTACTTAAAATTAATTATTTATATTGTTTTTTCGACTAACAAGTAAGTAGATAATTTATATAGAAATTCTAATCGTTAACAGAAGGGAAATCATTCAGTAAAACAGTTTTTTCTACAAAAAAATTTGTTTCTTGAAAATTAGCGAAATTAGTTGTTAATTATTTCATTAACTCTAATGAATAGTTAAAAATGCATAATCCTAGTCAACTTTCTTGAATAATGTAAGCTATATTTTAATATTGACCAAAATTATATCTTAAGTGCAGCCATCCAAAACCAGGCGTCATTTTCATTTATCACTTTTACCACAGAATCAATTTTAAGTTTTGTTAATTTTTTATAAATCCTTATAAGAAACACCAATATATGTACATATATAGGTCTAATCGTGATTATATATATATATATATAATCACGATTAGACCTATATAACATCGTTTGGTTATAGAGGTTACTGTGATTATATAAAAAAAATATATAAAATCACGGTTATAGACCTACTCTGTCGTTGGATAATAATTTTTTTTTTAATACACCGTTCTCCGTTACTAAAATTAGCTTATTAGAGTAATATGTGTAAAATTATATTTCTCTGTAACTGATTGGACTGTGTCAAAAGTGAATATTGTCTGGAGACCTGCCAAAATCATTAGTCTAAAGAGAAATGTCAGCGATATAAAAGTAGCCCGAGAAACCTAATTAACTTGACATGGCATGAACTTGTCCTTTGTCCGACACTATTTAGTATGCCTACCATTCGAAAAACATTGGCGAAAACTTTACCCGCTTATCGACCACATTATTAATACTTTTAGTTTATCTTTAACGAGATTACAGGAATAATTTAATGACTATTAAAATTTATACATTTTTTTTTTTTCTTTCTTGTTTTTTCCGTGAAATTTCGATACTGTACGAAGCAAAAGTTTCGAAACTGTTAAATTTAGGTTACATAAACCTACATAGAAAATTTTTCTAAATCATTGGAAGTTATAAAAGTCAATTATTTCTCTTTATGGAACAAAGAAAATATAAAATTATTCGTTGTGGTAATAGATATAAAGCAGCATATACTACAGTAATTCTATTCATTCGCAAAATGTTTCGCTTTATTGCTATTACGTAAGCAGGTAGGAAATGTCAACCGAGAACCTACGTGATAGGCAATTTTATCATTATATTTTTTATGAAAAAATTTTCTGATATAGATACGAGAGATAATTTTCTATCAAAACTACCTTTTTATTTATTTTAATCACTAATTTTAGAATTAACACGTTTGTAATTCTTCCAATCTGATAGATAGCCAATACTGTTCTCACTAGCTCAAAAAATTTTTATTACTGTTTAAAGATCATTAAAAATCTTTATTACCGTACTGTTTTATTATCGATTAAATTATTAACGAATATTATTTTAAGAACTATATTTATTTGCGAAGATATCATAATTTTATTTAAATTCAACTACTGTACAGTATTATAGCCCATTAATCTATTCGAATTTCGAATTATCTTTGTGATAAAAATCCTAAAGTGGATGCTGTGTCCATATATTATGATCATTTATCAAATATAATATTATAATCTGTAATATGTAAATATAATTAAATTCATCATTTGCATATTACATATATAAATTTACATTTATATATACAGTTTAAATTATTTAAGTACTAAAAAAGACACGAAATGGTAATAAATTTTCGGTGGATACGATTATGTACTTTTTTTATTTTATAAAATAGAATAATGATTGTGAAAACATCTGTTATGTTAAACAATAAAGCTGAGATTTTTCTCTCAAATATTTTTCATCCATTATTAGATTTCATCCTACTATGTTTACATTCATAATTAAAAAGGCAAAACTATTCTCTGTGGCTATTATGAGAAATAATATGTGGTGGAATAATAACGAAAATAAATTATTTCTGATGAGAGAAATTAATAAATATCAGGCCATCCCAAAAGTAATGTTTTTTTTTTTTTTTATACTGTACTTGTTCAGACGGGTCTCAACTTGTCTAAACATGAATTTTTAAAGCTTTTACAACGTTGGAAGAGCGATATCGATTCAAATGAAGAATATATACTCGATTAAATTAGTATATGATTTATCTTTTATATCCCTTCAAAACTTAATGCTAAAAACGATATTACTTTTGGGATGACCTGATAAAATAAAATTGAAAAATATACTGTAAATATATAGAATATGTTCTAAACATTTTATAAAAACAATATATTAACATTAGTCGTTCATGATATTGAATTAAATTCGAAAAAAAATGCTAAAAATTTTCAAGTTGTTATTAATAATAATTTCATCTGCATTAATTAAATATAAGGTATATACTATAGTTTTAAAAATTCAGTTTTTTTTTTTTTTTTTTGACCCTTTTTAGTCGATACAAGAATTAGTTATGTCTGTTTTATTGTTTCTCTGTCCATCGGCACGATAGCTGGCATAGTGTTATCTGATTTAGATAAAACACGTATATTATTAGATCATACTAGAGAGCCTGTTGAAAATGATTAATATCGGATCGATATATTGACGTCATCAGAGGAAAGATGTGAACATATTTGGGGCAATATCTTGCCAAATATTAACCAATTCGAATTCAAAATAGATGTGTTGTTAGATGACTCTAGGAGCATAATGAATCAAGGGTATTGATGATGATCGATTTTAGATGATATCTAACAGGACGTACAGTATATAGAAAGAATACAGGCCTATCATGTAAATATTATTCGATTTGAATTAATTTGTGCATACTATTGGGATTCACTAGAAGATGGTATATGCTAAAAATGATCAAAATCGATTTATTATTACTAAATAATAAACATTTACGTGGTATATTGTTGAGTATTGTTAAAACATGTCTCAGTTTGTCTAAACATGAATTTTTAAAGCTTTCACAATGTTGAAAGTGTTATTGATTCAAATGGAGAATATTTATATTTGATTATCTGAGATAGTGCCTCAAAATATATGAATATATTTTCTCTCTGATTACATCAATAATATTGACACAATATCGATTAGATTTAATGAATCCGAATTTCATTATTTTGAATTTCCAAAAATGATATAAAATCGAATGATGGAAAGAATGATTATGATCGATTCCTTGACTTTAAGTAACTTGGATATAGAATGGCTCATATCTCTTGGAATTTTTTTACTTCCAAGAATGGGGCAAGAATTAAATTTTATTAAATAGATATTGTGGCTATTATCTGTTTATATCAGGAGTAAAATTTGATACGGGGATTCCTGGACCAAGAAATTCATAAAATCAAAGAACTAGAAGCCATATAAAATTAATTAATCTGTCATTTATATTCTATGTATAAATATTATTATGTCAAAAATTTTAAATTTTATTTAAAAAATAATAATAATAATCTTAAATGATAATCCGAGTTGAGTGCCATGAATTAATTTTTTAAGTTTTAATAATAGAACAAGATAATATACTAAAATTCCGTCAATAGCATTAAGTGAAATATTGAATGGAAAATCTAGTTTAGTTTCATATTGATCTATTGCTGAACGATTTCGTAATTTAATATCCTTTTTTAAACCTCAAAATAATTTATAAATTTATATTTAATCTCAATTTTTGTTAAGGTTACTATTGGGGAAATAAGGTTGCTGTAAAGAAAAGAAGATAAAGAAAGCGTTTAATTGCAATGCATAATTTTGATAAAGATATCTTGCAACCAGTGCCGGATTTAGATGAAGAGAGGCCCTAGGCTATTCCACTTGCGAGGCCCTTCCACCCCCCTTTAATTTTAAAAATCA
>WUQG02038029.1:0-10771 GCA_011317285.2 Androctonus mauritanicus | reverse complement strand
ATAATTAATTCACAAGTGTACTGCCACTAATTGGACAAAATGAGTGATTCCATCAAAAAGAAGAGACCAGAATTGATTAACAGAAAAGGTGTAGTGTTTCATCATGATAACGCTCAATCTCATACCAGTTTGATGACTCGCCAGAAACTGTTGCAGATTGGATGGGATCTAGCACCCTCCAATTATTACTTGTTCCAGTCTTTACAAAATTTTTTAAATGGCAAAATATTTAGTTCAAATGGGGATGTCAAAAATCACTTGGTTCAGTTGTTTGCAAGCAAAAATCAAAAGTTCTACAAGCACGGATATCATACTACTACCAGAAAGATGGCAAAATGTGTTGGACCAAAATGATCAATATATATTTGAATAAATATTTATATACTATAAAAAAATTGTTGTTCATTTTCATGAAAAAAACGAAACTACTTTCTGAACAACCCTATAAATGTACATATAGTATAAATAGGTTAAAAAATCAAAAACATTTTTCTATCATTTTTCAGTGGGTAAGAATTCATTTACCCACTTTTGTAAATTACTAAATATATAAAATAATTGTAGACAATAAATGTTGGTTATATCAATATTGAAATAATAGCATTTTTAAAGAAATTTAATCAATCATACTATATATAATAATTTCATCAAAACTTCATTAAACAATTTTGATTTTCTAAATAATTTCTATTTAAAATTTATAGCTTAATATTTTATGAAAAGTGATTACAAAAACTTTTTAAAATCTTCTCATAAAATAATATTTGATGAAAATATTATTTTATGAGAAATTAATCTTATTATCTTTTCATAAAAATTAAATTTCTTTGTGCATATAATTTATAAATTACTGAAATAAATCAATTAAACTTCAAAACACTGGAACAAATTTATTACATAACTATTATAAATTATGACAATAATGAAGTTTATATGTTACAAACATAGATTTCTTGTCATGGCATGCTCACGATTTAATTTAATGTTATCTACTAAAGCCAAGTCCTACAGTTGTATTATATACAACAAAATATCAGATATGCTAAGTGCATTTTTTCATATACATGCATTAGCATGTTTCTTCTCTAACAAACTTGTAAGTCAAACGAACTTCTGTACTGGCCATCATATTCAATTATTGGATAGTACTATCCAACTAAATCAACTTTATCTGTATTCTTCAAGGTCACATTTTTAGAAATAACATATTTTTAATAGTACAGATGGTATAAACCAGATATCTGTGTGAAAATTTAAGTATATTGAAAATATTTGTTTCGGATTGTTAATCTGAAATGCAGTATATAATTTTTCAATTTGTTAATAACTCAGTAAATGTTAATCAAACAAGATTAACTTATTATAAGAACTTTGCTCTCTTTTATTTGCTTATTGGAATCTTCTTAATTTGGGCATACATGAATATTTTCAGGGATATAGAAAAGTTGGTCAGACAACATATTTGCTAACTGAAAGTAATTATGATAACTATGAATTGCTTCTGCCTTGGATATTAATGGATTCAACATTAAAATATACAATATTATAGTTTTAACTTCATATAAATCATAAAATAATAAAATAATGCTTAATCAAATTTATGTAAATATGTAATTAATAAAATATTTACATAAATTTGATTAAGCAGGTTGAAGTTTAATATAAAAGTACTTTTTATATTATGTTACAAACAAATCTGAAAAATGAGGCAAATTTAGAGAAGCAGATTAAGAGCTATTTATCTAAACCAAATTAAAAATCTCTTTATCAATGAAAAACATGTTTTGGAAATATTAATATTTTATAATTAATTATTATAAATTTTTATTGAAAGTTTCAATTCACTTTTTTCTGCATAAATAAAATCATAAAAAAAATGTTTGAATACAAACTCAAATTATTTTATCAGAATTAATTAACTATTCATCTAAATTGAATTTCTGATAATTCTAACAAAAATTATAATATTAGTTTAAAAATAACAAATTAAATATATTTTTATTGAAACTTATCATTTGTAAATTCTGGAAACTCAAAATAGATAATATAGAAAAATTTATCATAAAATAAACAAGCATATAAACCTATGTGACAAATTTTGAATAAAGCATTTCATATAAACTAGGATCATACATCTTTAGAAGAATTCAAAAGAAAAATATCACGGAATAAACATCATAATCTAAACAATATAAATACAATAATTTCAAATATAATTAAAATAACTAATGAAAATTCCAATTTGACATTAAAAATGTGCAATCAAATCATTTATAAGCAAAAATAAAACAAATCTTTTTAGATTATTATTATTATTATAATAACAACATTCATTTTTCTAAATTATTTTTCCGATATTTAAGTGTTTGATAAGGAATGTTTATTAATTCGAATGTTTTATCAATCATTTTCTAAACATTATATGATTAATACGAAGCAAAAACATACAGTCAACTTAGGCGAACAAAATATCTGCACATATATTTTTAATATTATATATAGAAGTAAAAAAATAACTCGAACTTTTTAAAAATTTAAATAATTTTCAAATAATTCTTTCAACAATAATTAATTTTAAATCAACGTTATAAAAATATATATCTTTGGTAATTTTTAATTTAAAAAAATTATTTCTTTTAAATCTAATTATTAAATAAAACTTATTTTAGAATTATTTTTAAAAAAATATTATCAAATTGCACAAATAAATATTTGTTAACAAAAACTGATAAATCTATTTTAAATTGCAATTCTTAACTTTTTGATACTTAATCGTATTTAAAGGTATGACTGAATGGCTTCATGCATTGATTATTGCCAAATGTATATCTTCTAAATAAATAAAAGAGTAACACATCTAAAATGATGTAATATATGTAAAAATATAGCTTATTTTAATGGCTAAAATAAATATGTTTGCATTTAAATTGAATAAATATGTAACTAACGATCGAAAACTAACTTACGACCTCCAGATGTAAACAAGTCGTCAGCCATATTGAAAAGAGCTTTACTACATACAATTCATCATAATCCGTAGGAGTGGCACCATTTTATTAAAAAAATATTTAATTGGATACTTTTCAAGGCTATCAATAAATATATCCAATAATAATTAGTGTTTTAAAAATATAAGTATATATTGATATAGGAAAAAGAAAGCAGATGACGCAAGTAATCCGAAAGGGATATCCTTCATTATTAGAGCTTAATTTATAAATTAAAGTTTTAAATTTAAAAAAATGTATGAGAAAAAATAATCGGTTATAAAACTTCTCGATTACTTAAATTTAATATATGATATGATCATATCTAATTATAAACATGGAACGCAGTTGGTTACATAAGAGTAAATATATTTTTACAATTAAAAATAGAATTCTGTGATATTTTAAATATGAATATTAAATAGAAAAAAACATTAAAAAATATAATAATCATTATGTATAATTAATCATAGATTATATTTTTATTAATTTTCAATAACATGAATTAAAATTTCAGTTATGTTTACTTATTTTTTTTAATCTAACCATAAAGAAAAATTCATCACGAAAATTTTACGATTAATTAGATAATCTGTTTTCTAAACGAAACATTTTTTAAGTAGAATTTTCATTGTAAAGGTTATTCCCCTTAGAAGAATGAGTCAATTCCACTCTATTGTTAATTTTTATTTCATAACATTCTGTTCCATTTTCGCTAACACTGATGATTTACAACTCTTAGTAATAACGTATTTTCATGGTAAATAACGGAAATTAAAAATTTCAACTGTATTTTGAAAAATTATTAAAACGTTTTCGAAATATTTAATTATTGATATCATTCCTATACATAACAACAATTGCTTGGATATTTTATTATATTATAATCGAATTGTTAATATTATATTTCTATTAAAGCACTCCAAGCAGGTTATTACAAATACTGTAATTTATTATTACAAACCTACACATGCGGAAGCGTTTTTTTATGACTGTGTGTCTGCCTTAAATTAATCAGCTGTTTTCGAAATTCCTAAACAAGGTTTTTTTTAGATCACCGACCATCTAGAAGAATTTTAATTTACATATTGGTTTTAGAAACGTTCCATTTTTCATCTATTTTCGTTTTATAATGTTTTGTGTTATTTTAATATACTGCATTATATTTTAACGCATATTACAAGAGTATATCTTTATTATAGCGTATTGTATTCAATTTTGTAATTCATTATAGTTTAAATTTTATATATCTACGAGAATATACAGTATATTCTTTTAATCCATTTTATTTGTATGAAAACGAATATAAGTAAAGTTTATCCTGAAGAGTTTTAAATAATATATTATTTGCTTTGTATATTAAAAAAAAAAAAATAAAATATTAGCGAAAACGCATTCGATAGATTTCTAACATGTTGAATCGTCAGAGAAATATGCAAAATTACATATGTTTTACGGAATTTAATACGAAACGAATTCTTAACCGAATGTCGCAAGAATCGTGTTTATTCGTGACATATTTTAGCATCAATTCTCTAAATTATATATTCTTTCAGGCATTATTTCATAGTATTTTAACAAAATAATCAGTTATAAAAACAGCTGAAAGCATAAATTTGGATATATAGTAATTGAGGTACAACAAAATACCGTATTTAAATCGTGATAAAAGGATTGTGTATGGATTTACATTTATAACACATTCAGATCTGTATGGCATATCAAATGAAATGTAAATACTTCATACTGTATATAAAAATCTCAAATGACTTGTTAATTCATTTTATTAATGGAAATTTGAAAGAATATACTATAAATTTCAAATACAATATTAAAAAATTAATCAAGTACAAGACAGTATTATACTAAAAAGTTATAGATATTTATTTGTTTCGTTTTAAAAAGCAACTATAGTATTTGCTTCACGTTATTGTTTACTTTCGTAAATCTTTTAACCAATCCCTTCAAAATTGTAAGTTTTGTAATCATGTTTGTAACAAATATTCATGTATATATTATACATACAATACCAAGGCAAATACTGTATCCTAATTTGTTAGCATTGTACTTAGCTTATTTTTATATTAGGCGATTTACATTAAATATAATTTAATTTTTTTAGATGAACTTTTTTTAATTTTGAGAAAGGGATTCTAACTGATTGGCCGCGTGGAAACGTTTCGGGTTTCCACTCTAGAGGATTCGAAATTCGATTGTCAGATCTAAGGATCGATGATCCCTGTCCATCACAATCTGGCTGACCCTTCCGAAAAAGTGAGCAGCCTGTCGAAGGGCTTGTTTCACCCCCTCAACGATGCGCCCACTTCTCCCCCCTACTTAGTACTCTAATTAAATAGAAAGTGGCGACATCTGTTACAAGAAAATTGTAATATGCTACTACATCATTATATGCTCTTTATTTTTAATGAAATTGTATCGAAATTCTAAGACATACTAAGTAACATAAGAAATATCTATATGCTTACAAATCTGATTGAAATCAGTCGAGTGATGGGATTTCTAGAAGAATTTTCGTTGATAAATTTATTAATATCTTCTAATTGGGTTACTGAGATGAAATTTTTGGAATTTAATATGAGTCAAGATATAGTATTTGAATTCAAAATTTAGTTTAGTATTTGAACAATGTGACCCAATAAACATGCTTATCAAGAAGGGGTACGTATACTATATTTCTTTTTATTTTGACCCAACTGCGCTGAAATTTCAAGAAACTAAAGTAAATTTTATCATTGGTAAATTCATATTCAAAATTCATCTTAGTCAGTTTAATGGTGCAATCTCTGCAAAGGTAAACTAAAGTAAAAATTGCATCTTAATTTCAATACTGTATATTGGAAACCAACGATCCTTGACTGAAACAATGAAAATACTGTATATTTGTTCATGCAGAAATGATAAATAAATTAACCAAATTCACATTTTTTTTATTTTTTATTTTTTTGACACCACTTTCCACTCAGTAAGGGTACTAAGTGACAGGTCGAAACAAGCCCTTCCACAGGAGGGATCGGCCGGATTGTGGAGGACGGGGATCGACGGGCCGCGCCCGGACCCCATGATAAATATTTTCGCGGGGTGGGACCCGAGACTCGAACCCGGGTCTTCCAGAATGGAAAACCAAAGCGTTTCCACCCGGCCAATCTGGCCGACACCAAATTCACATTTAAAATATGTAATTTTAAAAAAATAAATTGTATAATAATATTAAACGGAATGATGAATAAAGTTTATACAAGGGATTATAAGCTACACATTTAATACCAAATTCTCCTATATAAGATAGAATTCCTAGAAAACCAATTGTTTATAAATTGTTTATAAATTGTAAAATTATTTAAAATATTTTCAGATATTTTAAATAATTTTACAAAAATCGGCACAACAATAAGGAGGCATATTCCATGCGCTATTCTGAGAACAGATGTTATAGTAGAAAACGTCACATTTTCCCACTTATACATTCTATTAGCAAAAAGAAATTCTATAGAAGTAGAACTTGTAAAATGTAAGAAATAATTTTGTAGTTATAAATGTAAAATAGGTCATCACAAACTACTAAAACGTTTAAATTAACGGAAAACTAAGAATTGTTTAATTTGCATACTATTGAAAATAAAAGAAATAAAGCATAAGATCATTTCAATTCGTTATACTATATTTACATTATTGACTCGAATATTTAAACAAACTATTTTAATTCAGATACGCTGGAAAATCATCAAATTTTAGTGAAATGTTCTGGTCAGTTCATTTAATATCAAATATAGAAATTTTTTAATGCACTTTCACAATTATAGCAGACACAAAAACTGTCACATACTATATTTCTTTCAGGAGAAGAATGTATTTTCAAAAGCATCCTTCCATCATACTGGGAAGAATATTGTTTTTCATCTTCTTTTAGTTAATCATTTTGAATTTGCACTGTTTAAAACAGAAGCGAAGATAGTTTATCTTCGCTTGTTTGTATTAAACTATTTAATACAAATAGAAGTGGAGATACCTGTTTGCATTAAACAGTTATCTCCGCTTCTGTTTGTAATATTCTATTTAATCTGGCTGTATATTTCGTGATATAGTTCTAGCATATACTGCCAATTGCCTAACATTTCTAAAAGCTTCGGTTAGCATTTTGAATTAATCAACTGAAGACTATTTTTCTCGACACTAAGTTTTTTGATGATAACAAATTCCTTTGGACTGCAATGCAATATAGATACATCGCTTTTAAACCATGTATATACACACTTGTTTCAAGATTAATATATTATGTTGTTATTATATTATAGCAATAAAAATAACAATAGCACATCTTTTTAAATTCATCTATTGAGATATAAAAAGGAAATTTATAAACAATATTTTTTATCTTTCTTTCTTGGTAACAGAAGATAAAACATCGCATTATATTAAGATCTATTGATTATATACTATCATATTTCTCATTGAAATACCGATCTAAAATTTTAATTAAGTAGAATTTTATAGAAATGTTTCTTATTTTGGGAAATTACACTATCAGCAGATTACACCTTTCCAGACATACACTTCATAATCTGCAAGTAAAAATTACGAAAAATTTTACTGTGACCAAATATATTAAGAAAGAATTGTGGATAATCTACAGAAATATTTTATTATCTCGATATAAGAATCGAGTAATTTATATTTTATAATTATTTTCCACAAATATGCAAAATGCCTTCAAGAATTCAATAGGCAATTGCATCTTAAACACATGAATCGGAATTCAAATCAATATATCTTGAATTACCGCATCGAGTGACACCAATACTGGGAACGTTATTACCTCATTACAACACAATAATAGCACTATCGAAACAAAGATACTTTTCTGCAAAACAAAACACAACAAACGAACAAAAGAAAACTTATTTCACCAACTTCATTTCCTTCCCTCCTTCCCAACTCTTCTAGCATATGTTCTGCTTCTATCTCCCTTATCTCGTCTTTCTACACACTAATAAACCTCTGAGTAGAAGCTGTTCTCGTTTGAATTATATGATTTATTCAAAACATTATAAAATTTTAACTTAAAAATTATTAATTTAATCATTTTAATTTATTAAATACTCAATCGTACTAATTCGATTTAAAATTTTCGAAATGTTAAGAATACAATATTTATGTCGTCAAAATACGAGAACATGAAAAAAATTACATATGTTGACGAGGAAGAAAGAATTATTGTAATAGAAAAAATGAAAAGGTAAAATTTAAATTAACCTTCTTAAAAACTATTTTAAAGAATATTATAGGAAAGTCTAACGTAATGTAAGATATAGATATATATACAAATGTAAACTTCAAACAGATGTTTCTTCAGAGAGAAATTTCAGATGTATCTCTACAAATAATTGAAGAAATATTTGAATTATTTAATTATACAAACTTAATGTAAATCTAATCAGTTTTGTTAAGAGATACTTTACATTTCGCACATATTTCTCCATAACTGCGTTTAAAAAATTGAGTACAGTCTAAGATATATTAAAGTTTGAGTAAATTTTTACAGATATCATCAGAAAGATCGATATTTTAACTTTAATTACTTCCAATTTCGATGATTCCAACAGAGATGGTCAGTAGGCGACTAAAGGGTTCTTTCTTTTTTCCACTAATGACCTGCCACATTTCTTCTGGCAGGATCTTTTCCATCTTTCCTTCAGCTTTCCTAAATTCTTTTCATTTTTCCATCATTCTTCAAAGAGTTAAACCTACGAATAGACCACTTCTTTCAATAAGTTATATCACTGAGTTGGAAACAATAAATTGTTTGGCAATAAGGCAAGGGAGAAACATAGTAAAAGGAAAATAAGAATTTCTAACTGCGTGTTAAAGCAGCTTTTTGCTTTTGTTGCTTTGAAATCTATAGCTTTGCATCATTTCTATAATTGAATAACTAGAAATCAATGATAAACTTTTCCGCTTGTGCTGTAGTTGACTAATGAATCGTCATGCATAATATGTTCTGCTATATTGTATATTTTCTATTCTGTGCACATTTATTGGTAACAGAGAAAGACAGTCTATAAATAGATTTAAATATTATAGATAATTTATTTTCATAGATAATTTATTTTCAGAAATTTAAATCGCATACAATAATCAAAAAATGGGAAAATATGCTTGATATCCTTCAATAATTATATTAACATTTTAAGTTATTACAGCGATGTCAATTCAATATATTTCGTTATAAATTGAAAAGAATTTAACTCATTGGAGATATTGATTTTCCTTGCTAACAACCTAGTAGAAAATAAATATAGAATTCGAAGAAAATGATACTAGATAGGTAGACTACTAAATGATAGGTAGATAGAGAGATATTATATATCTCTATCTAGCTATCTATCGGAGTTCACTTTGTAATAACTTGCTATCCATCGGATACTCCTGCCTGATTTGTCCTGCTCGGTTGAGCTCTGCAGAACGTTATTCAAAAAGAATACATTAAAATACAAGTTGAGCACATGTTGAGTAAAGCTGAAAAGAAAACATGAAGGAAAGAACAAAATAAAATAAACGTCCAAATAGAAAATTTAGGGCTCAATTTCACTTAAAAAATAGAAAACGGGATTAACGGTGAAAGTTTACCAGACATTAGAACATAAGCCGATCAATTAAAAAGTGAAATTATTCATAATCACAATTAAGATATTAAAAAGTTTCTTATAAAGAATAAACTTATGTTTCTCATAAGGCCACTGTAGATCCAGGAACGTACAGATTAGTTTAAACTGAAGCCAGAGAGATTCTCATTTAATATATTTGTAGATCACTTGATCTTAGTCTTCCGGGACATCACAACTGCAGCAGAAATTGTTACTGTTATGTCGATGAGAAGCTAAGTAACAGTCCCGAGAGAAAGTGCTCTGCACGACCAGTTATTACTGGCTGAAAGAAACTTGAGCAGAAAAAGAATGTCCGTGATGAATTCAAAGAGATGTCTGACCTTCGATATCATATCAAGAGAAACACTTTTTAAATGAATTAACACATTTATTACTATTTTATGTTTTTCAATCAATTAGTTGTGAAAGGCCAGCTGATGAATTAGCGCTTTGGAGAAGACTGACGGGGCGAAGCACCAGCTAATGACTTTGGGCTCTTTATGAGGCTCGCGCACTCGGATGGGATGAAGGGCCAGCCGATGAATTTGGACTCTTTACGAGGCTTGTGCACTCGGGTGACGCGAGGGGTCAGCCGAGCGCTCTCTACGAGGCTCGCGCACTCGGGTGAGACGAAGGCCAGCCGATGACTTTGCGCTCTCTACGAGGCTTGTGCACTCGGGTGACGCGATGGCCAGCCGATGACTTTGGGCTCTTTATGAGACTTGCCCGCTCGGATCGGACGAAGGGCCAGCCGATGATTTTGGGCTCATTACGAGGCTTGCGCACTCGAGTGGAGCGAGGGGCCAGCCAATGACTTTGAGCTCTTTACGAGGCTTGTACACTCGAGTGGGGTGAGGGGCAAGCTGATGAATTTGGACTCTTTACGAGGCTTGCCCATTCGTGTGGGACGAGGAGTCATCAAACATAAATATAACAACATTCACATGTGAAGAGCACAATTTGTAACCTATATACGTTCTTCGCATACATACATCAAAATATCATGCACTTTTACATTTGAAATTTTCAACACAGTGAGATAATATGTGAGGTCCCAGAAAACCTCCCTATAATAAATATGAATAAATATAATTAGAGGTACAGATAAACGAAAGTTGACTT